>NBIV01000202.1:0-151088 GCA_003194525.1 Gracilariopsis chorda
GCGAGGACTTAGAGTCTATATGCTGCGGTTTATCCGATTGAGATACCCTTGAAATCGTCACAGGACCGATAACCACTTCCATGTTAGGATTAGGAGCGTGGGTGACGCAATCGCGTGATATCCCGTTCGTGTTGATTTTTAATATCCAACACAACTGTTTTAGCATCAGTAGATACAACTCGAAAGGGTCCATCCACAATTGGGGAGAGCTTGTGGCGGCGTTCCCTCTCAGGATTATAGTACTCTTTGCTTACGAGCACGTTTAAACTTCTCGACCAGTATCCGATGGGATTTCTCACACCGTCTTCTGTGATCTGGAATAGTGCACAACCAGCCTGGGTATCTCTGGCATCAGTGTACGCTTCATAGGGGAGCCCAAGTGTGGGAAGAGCCAAGGTTGGTGGTGAGGTAACAGCAACCAAAGGCTTGGAGAAAGCAGTTGATTTTGCGTCACCAAAAGGTACCAAGTTCACTAGTTGTCCCTTGGTTGGGAGCTTGTTAAGGGGAGCTGCGATTTTCGCATAACCGGGTACGAAACGTCGGTATACGTTACAAAATCAAAGGAAGGATCATACGTCCGTCTGCGGTACCAGATGCTTTGCATTCTTAAGCGATTTAACTCGAACTTCATCCACAGAGATTTGACCAGGACGAATGATATGTCCAAGGTATTTCATAGAATCTGTAAAGAACTTGCATTTCTTTAACTTAAGAGTTATTCCTGCATAGCGCACTACACGCATGACGTCGAGTACATGGGTTAAGTGGTGATCCCTGTTATCGGAAAACATGATGATATTGTCCAGGTATACCAAGCAGGTTTTCCACTTGATTCGTGGGTGTTGTGCGATTGGCCTTGTATCTGGAAGGTGATCAATACGGTGTTCCTTTTTTCCTATTTTTCCAAGTAAGCCATCCCACATGGATTTAAACGCCCGCAGCGTATCTCGCAATCTTTTGCGATGTATCCCAGGGACTTGACTTAAATCCAAGTTTTCTAACTCCTTGACAGGGTCTTTTTGTTCACAACCCGGCGGTGCAATACCCTTTTCGGGTTCCATTGGTACTGAAGCCGAGTATTCGTTCTTCGCTTGCGCGATTTCGGCTTCGCTAGCACTCTCCCACTCCTCATTTTCTGCGATACCGAGAACCTCAGCAAGAGGTAACTTCGTCGGAATGATTGCTGCCAGATGCTAAAGAACGGAACCAAGTACTTGGCTTTTGAGTAAGCACTGGGCTCTTTGGCCAAGGCTGACAACCAAGACCTGAAAAGGTTTGTCGGGTTCAACCGAGACAACAACATTCGCAAGTGCGAGTTGAAGATTGTCGTAAACTGAAGTTAACGGTTGAATGACGTGCACACCATGCTGTTTGGTCATAACTGACTCCCAGGTCTGTGACTCCTGTGGTATTGCAACGGACTTGAAAATACGAAGCTTGGGGGAAACCAGATTCATATTGGCAACCTCCTGTGCGGCGGGTATCGGAACGCGCTTACGCCTAGCGCGTTTCAACGTTTTCCGTACAATCGGCACGGTTGATCCGTTTTCCATCTCCACTGATTTCCCACGAGGGCAAATAGCTCCAATAAAGCGATCACAGAAATCACAACCGAGTATTACCGGTGCTTCAAGCTTTTCGCACACAACGAATTCCAGTTGTACGAGACAGGTTCCTAATCTCACCAGAAGTGATATATACCCACATGTCCTCAGCGGGTTGATATTTGCGTCAGCAATATCCATCTTGGGTCCAAAGCAAGAGCTACCGCGAAGTGTCGGTGGTACCAAATCTGCATGGATCAAGTTGGGTGCTGCTCCAGTATAAAGAACAGACAACTGTCGAACCATGAACTGGTTGAAGAGGCCAAGGTCTGCATAAACTTTGTAGATTCTCCTGGCCATCTCCAAGACTCTAGACGGAATACGGAGATTACGGGAGCGTACCCACGGTAACCGTAGAACCATTAACTGGTATGAGTCAACGTTTGTTTCAGCCAACATCCGTATAAGGATTTTAACAGCTGGGAAGCGAAGCTGTTCCGCCTGGGGCGTCTTCAACTTTTGCTCGGAAGACGCCCTTCCCGAGGAGGAAACTCCCGAGATTAGTTCTTCGAAGCGGGTTGGACCGGATTCGGTAGCTGAACCATTTCAGGGGATCCCGATTGAACCCCATTAGCAGGTAATCCGTGTTCCACCTGGCTACCAAAGTCAGCTGCACGAACGGCATCGTCTTCTGATACCTGATACAGGTATGCTTGCAGGAACCTCTGCTGTTCTCATGACGCACTTATAACACGATTCTTCTCCTCAGGCGTTAGGGCTTCGTACTTTGCGATGATTTTCAACCCTTCCCGTACCTGGAATGTGCATTTGGGTGCAAAATGACCATGTCAGTAGCAGATAAAACATATCAGCTGGGCTGAAGCATCGGATGGTCGATTGTCAACCCGACGTTGTGTTGTGTCCTTCCAACCCGGACAGGTGTGACGCGTACCGCTATTCGCATAAGCGAGCAGAGCTGCCGAAACTCGAACGCCTCCTTAACACGCAGGGTCTCCATCTGCGGTTGGAGTCCATGTTGACGGGAGATCCGTAGTTCCCAACGAATCTGGGTCACTTCCAGCAAAATGGATGTTGTCGTTATCACCGGTTGTGGTTCCATCACGCAATAAAAATAACGACGATGATCCTTCTACCTGAAGAGCTCTCGATGGTCCAGTTGTCGACGGATGTCGAGAAAGATAAGTATCTTTCTCGGCTTGGGAAAAATTGAACCAATTCGAGGTAGGTAGCTCTCCGTTTCTCTTGGCGATGGCGAGCAACCAAAACTCTAGTAGCAGCATCAAGACCATCCAAAAACATGGTGCAGCGTTCCTGGGCGGAATACACATTACCACAACGGTGAAATGCCTTATGCAAACGGGCCGAATAAACCGTTTCGGTCTCTCCAGGCTTCTGCCTTGTATCGCGCAATGCGAGTATCGCATCCTGTATAGCATTACCAGTTGCGTAGGACCTGAGAAGGTGTTGAACCGCTTCTGGCCAACAGATTACCTTACCCTCTGATGCACGGGAAGATCAACAAAGTACGGTAGAGCGGCATACGCTTGTGCTTCACTCATCACGAGTATATCAGCCTCCTGAACGAACTTCGCGAAGAAGTCAAGATTCAAGATTGGGTATTCACCAGTAAAGTGCTTCCGTAAGGTGAGACTCATTCGTTTGATAGAGTCCCTGACATTTCCAGTTCCTCGTGACGATCGATCCCTCGATAAATCGTTAAGGCGATAATATCGATAAGATAACAGTTTCCTGAAAAGAGGATTCGTCGGCTTCAGCTCTTTAAGCGTAAGCTGGCGCCGTCCCTTCTCATGAGAGCGAATAAATCCTTGAGTGTGGTACGTTGCCTTAGAACCTGTCGCGCGAGATCTCCCAGGATCGATATCAGAAATCTATGAATCCGAAGAGGAATCACTCAAATGACCGTCAGAGTCTGAACCTGATGAATCCGAATGGATGCGAACTCCCTTTTTGGATTTAAGCTGACTTCGTTTGCACGAGCCGTGAGTCAAACCAACGGATGCGTCTTCTTCCTGAGCACGTGGGTCTACGGCTTCATCCATGCGGATGTTTACTTCCGGAATATCCAGACATGAGGGGTTTTGAACTGTCGCTTCACGACATTCATCGTTAAATATCTGATAAACCTTCATAAAAGACTCGAGTCTACCAAGATGTTCCAAAATGGAATTCACGTCCTGTATCAAACCACGTCTATCGTTAGAGATGTCCCGAACCTGGGCGTCTTCAACTTCACGCATAAGCTCGGTTACACTCTGAAAGAGTTCCACATGTGTCGCAGCAGCGATGTACAGGCGAGACTCGAGCCGAGATAACTCCGAAGCAACATTGCGACCCGGAATAACCACTGACGGTGTCTCAACCACAAGTTGATTAACCATTGCAACTTCTCGCCGAACTGAAGCAACAGAGGGTGCTCTCCGAACATCAGGAACGACCTCAGCAGTAGGTGAAGTATTGACGGTAGAACCACGCGAACGCGGTGCAGCAGGCTGAGTAACGCCTGAAGAACCTGCACGAGAACACTTAGAAGGTGGTGGCATTTCTCAAGTGGCCAGCCAACCTACTCCGAGTACTGAAGAGCTCAATTAAGAGATATCCAAAGAACAGAGCACAAAACACAAAACAAATTTTCACCGAGACCACTCGAACACCACACGATGGTCCAAATGATCACCAGTTCATCGACTTCCACGTGAGTCTTCCTTCTTCGAAGTGAACCAATTATTGTTATTCCGTTGAAAAAACAATGCACGGTTCAACATCTCTAGGTCGGGAGACCACTTGTAGTGCAAAACCCGAAGGTTGGGAATCACAATCAAGGTGTCGGGGCCTTGCTACCTGTGGAGGCAGACCCAGTGACAGAGCCCTCTGTATACCTGTAATACGGGCGTAACTCCGTAGGTATCTCGGATTGATCACAGAGGTGGAAAAAGAAAGGTGAACCGGAGCCATAAAGACGGTATACCAAGATACCGGTGTGCCACGCTATGCGGCGGTTTAGAATATACCCGGTGAGCGGTGCCTTCTGAGGACGGGGAAAAACCAGCCGGCAGGTCATGCGGAAAGCGGAAACAGACCAGACGCAGGGTGGAAATGCACGGGATGTAGCGGAAAAATTACCCAATACAGGGGCGATATCAGTACCGAACGGTTGATAAATGTCACACGACAACTGTAATACAGAGTATCTGTAGGTTTACCGAATAAGTGAATTGAGCGATCTGAATGCGGTGACCCTCCACGAGGAGTAGTACAACTGCGCAACGACGTCACAATCCAGAGCCGGATCTCTCAGGTCAAATTGAACAGTTATGAATGACTGAAGTCTCGGGTTAACTTTACTTAGTACTCGCGACGACGAAGTTGCGCTCACCTAAGTAGGTACAATACCATAATAAATTTTAATAATTAAATACAATAGTGCACACCTCCTCAGGTCCACACACCTGGCCAAGCCAGTTTCAGGCACCCGGAGGGGTCAATACAAGTAAAACCATAACACTACAGCAGGGTGCTGTCGCGCGCAAGGGTGTTGTCGCGCACAAGGCCACACCGCTCACCGAGCCCCGCATCCCAACCACTACACACACAAACACATCCACCCGCAAAGCATACCACAGCTGGCACCTCAAACTCAACCACGTCAGCCTCCCAACCATACAGTGCATGGCCAAACACCAACTCCTACCCGGTGTGCCAGCAGCACTGCTCTGCAAACCCCATATCATCACATGTGCACCGTGCAAAGTCGGTAAAGCTACCACCGCACCCCACCACCCCAAAACCCACTCACAACAAGTCGGTCCACATGTCAGCAGCGATGTCTGCGGCCCACTCCTTATCAAGTACAACCACGGCAACAACCAGTTCATGACTTTCCTGGACACCCGATCCCGTTTCGCATTTCTCAACTACACGAACAGTGGCAAAAACGTCCCCAGCTTCATCAAACACTGCATGCATCAAGTCAAAAATCACCAAGGACGCTTTCCGCGATTCTTCCGCTGCGACAACGCAAAAGAAAAATCTCATCCGACATGCACAGCTTCTACAACCAACACGGCATCATCTTAATACCCACGGTCCCCTACACATCACAAATGAACTCCCTCGTGGAGCGGCTGAACCGAAACCTACTCATCGCAGCACGAGCAGCCGTCAATCACGCTAAACTAAACCCCAAATACTGGAAAGATGCTCTACTCGATGCCGTGTTCAAATATGACATCACGCAGCATACCACAACACACCAAATCCCGTACACAACATGGCATCAAAAACCACCCAACCTCCCTCGACTGTTCAATTTTGGCCAAATAGGGCATATAACATTCCCCACCCTAAAACCGAAAACGAAACTCGCCCCCAAAGCCCAACTCGCCCGCTACATGCACGGAGTACCGGATGAACTAATCTGCATACAACTCATCCCACACCACAAGTACCACACAGTATGATCCACCGACTTCCACCCATATGATACCACTAAAGATCCTGCCCAGGACAATAATATCGCATTCAAAACCTTCCAAAACCGTCACTAAACTTTCACCACCATCACACCCAACACACCACCCCTGGCCTACCACAAACAGGCTATCAAACAAATACCCCGACGCACAACAATGGTCCCAAGCCCACAACCAAGAACGAGACCTTCTCGATCAAAATTGTGGTGCAACGCCCCAAAGGGGAGAAACACCGAAGGACGTTCGGGATCTTTCCTCCGTGGAAGTGAACCCAGTTGGGTAGAGCCCCTCTAGGGGTAGCACGGCGGAGCCGGTTTGTAAGACCGAGGCCACCCTTCGCGACTAGCGCAAGAGGGTTTAGGGCAAGAATCGTTATCTGCGAGAGCGGGAATGCGTCCTCGCCAGAGGTAGGTTTCCACGTAAGTGGGGTGTGTGCGCGGATGCGCACACGAGAGCCGCGGATAGCGGGAGGTGCTACCCTAAAAAAGGGAAAAAGGAAGGGCGAAGAGGAGGAAGAGAGGACGAAGTGAGTCGTGAGAACGACGGGGGCGAACGGCGATGCCGGTAACAATATCCCTATACAGGGCGAAACACCAATGCAATTGGAATAATATGACTCCCAGTGATGGGTCCCTTTAGATGTGCAAGGGGGTTAGATGTCCCGTGGTTCACGGCGTTTCCCTCCAAGGAGAAGTAGAGGACGCGCGCAAGCGGTAACAACTAGAGCCAATTCCCCAGGTTTGGGTCCCTTGTTGGGGAAAGTTTATTGGTGCGACGGCAGTGCGCCGTCGCACTAAGTACTAGCTTCCCAGAAATGGGTGTGAAAATAATAAATAAAATTAACTAAAATACTCCACATTCCGTGGCAACATCCACTACTGTGGCCAACCGCCAATTGACCCAAAACCGTGTCCCACGTGTCCATATCCACCATTGTGGGGCGTAGTTCATATACACACTACACAACCGATAATATCGGGAAAGCATTCATGTACCAAGAATCCCTCCCTGAGGGCGTTGCACTTCAAAAATCAAGCCACTCAATGGATCCCCGACAGTGAACTCCCGTCGAAAACCAAACTTATCCCACTCCATATGACGTACCGATACAAACGGGACACAAATGGCAACACCACATGTAGTGCATTGCCCCGAATCGGGAGAGCATCGAAAGATGTTCGGGATCTTTCCTCTTAAGAGGTGAGTCCAGTTCAGTAGAGCCCTCCCAAGAGTGGCACGACATGTCGGGTTGTAAGGCCGAGGCCACCCGTTGCGACTTGCGCAGGGAGGTTGAGACAAGAATCAGGTATCCACAAGAGCGTTGTGTGGGAGTTGCCGTTCTCTAGAGAGGTGCGGTATCCAAGTTAGTGGCATGTACGAACACGAGCCGTGGGTAGCGGGAAAGCCACCATGTAAAGGTAAAAGGAAGAGGGAGCTGAGTCACGAGTGTCGTGACGAAGACTAACGGCAGTGCCGGTAAACAAGCCCTATACAAGGCGAACACCAAGATAGTTCGAATACCAACCCGAATACTGGGGTTCTTTAGATAGGCAAGGGGGTTAGAATTTCCGAATGCTACGGTGCTTTCCTCCGAGAAGGAGTAGAGAACACACTAAGGCGGTCAGGTCTAGAGCTAATTTCCCAGGTTGGGGTCCCTTGTTGAGGAAAGTTTACTGGTGCGACGGCAACTAGCCGGCGCACTAAGTACTAACCATCCCAGAAATGGGTGTAAAAATAAAAAATAAATTAACTAAACTACTCCACTTTGGTTGTTCACGCCCACTACTGTGGCCAACCACCAATTGAATCTTCCGTCTTTTACGTGTCAAATCCACTATTAGTGGTCGTAGTTCATACAATAACTACATTACCGAAACATTCGGTAAAACAACCAAGTACCGAGAATCCCTCCCCAAGGGCATTGCAATTCATCACAGACTACAAAGCCGGCTGCCCAGTTCGCGGTGACCTAATGATACCGCACTTCCACTTCAATCCCAACAAAACCACAACGGAAACCCCCGAAAAAGCGTCCATCAGACTCATTTTTGTAATCCTAGTCATCATGAAATACAACATGGCACAAATGGATATCAAGGGTGCCTACCTTCACAAACAATACGATCCTGACCACACTGTTTACATACGCCAACCCCCCCGGATTCCATAGTAAACTCAAACGCAACAGCAAGGCAGGGATACTGAAAGGGAATATCTATGATACAGTCTGCGAAACAACATTAAATACACGCCGCACTCTTAAAGACTTTGCGTCTCTCTCTCCGTTTGTGGCCATTTAGCCTTAGTAAATGTAGAGGTTATTTACTCCTCAACCAACCCTGTAACTCAAAACTTTGCACCAGGCAGAATGTCACTTTACCAATATAAAAAACTTCTCTACACCCTACGAAACAGTGATAAATACACGAACCAAAAAATAAATACACTTCCACAAAAACCGTGCCATATTCAAACCACTTAACCGTTCCCTAAATACTTACCACCATCAAATAAACAGTTGTTTGCCACATCTTGACGACTTCTGCCCAGTCTTTTGCCAAACCAAACATGGCTCAAGGCCCTCATCTTTCTGAGTTCGAACTTGGCCAGATTCATGCCCTGAGACATGAAGGAATGTCTCTTCGACAAATTGCTGACACTATCAACCGCTCTTTAGGAGCAGTACAATCAGCACTGAGATGCGAAACAACATCTAAACCACATGGAAACGTCAGGAAAAGGGCCAAGATGTCAGTGCAACAGAAAAGAGCACTACTAAGGGAAGCCTCCAAAGGCATTCAATCTGCTTCTAAACTAAACTCGTCGCTTAATTTACCCATCGGGGTGCGAAGAGTTCAGCAATTACTATCTCAATGTGAACATCTTCAATATTGCAAAATGGAAACCGGTCCATTAATGAATCAGAAGCATAAAACTGCACGCATAGAATACGCACGTCGTAATATATCTCGTGGGGACTATTTCTGGTGCAAGGTAATTTTCAGCGATCAGAAGAAGTTTAATCTAGATGGACCGAATGGATTCGCATACTATTGGCATGATCTTCAGAAGGAACCTCAACGATTTTCTAAGCGTCAAAATTGAGGAGACTTGGTTATGATATGGGGAGCAATATCTTTCTATGGAGTCTGTCCTTTGGTTTTTATTACTGGAAATCAGAATTATACAAAGTACTGTGAGGGACTAGAGTCTAATCTACTACCATGGGTAAGTGGTGTCTTCGGTGAAGAACGGACTTGGCACTTTCGACAGGATAATGCGTCCATACATACCTCTATCTACACAAGGAACTGGCTACGTACCAATAATATACGCTTTCTACTGTGGCCTGCAAAGTCCCCGGATTTGAACATTATTGAAAATGTGTGGGGACTTATGGCTAGGCGTGTTTATGCACGTGGAAAGCAGTACAATAATATAACTGATCTTAAGGACGCTATTACTGCTGTATGGGACGATGTAGTTGGAGATTACCTTCAACAGCTGTACAGGTCTATACCGAGAAGGCTTCTTGCTGTTATGGATAGGAAGGGGGGTGCTACTAAGTACTGAGCTATGCGTAGATGCACGTAAAGTAAAGTGTATTTATTGTTGTTTCGTGTATTTATAACTGTTTCGTAGCTATAAGTATAGATCAGGTGTACGTGTTCAACATGCGACCGGGGGTTTTTATATCTACCTATTCACTACCTAGGTTTCTGGTTGAGAGTGCTAGAATGGTCTGGTAGTTGGCGAGAAAGAAAGGAGAGTAGGGTGTATTTATTATCGTTTCGCGCACTGTACACCACCAGCTTATTATCTTTATTTCTGGGAAAGGGCTAAACTACACGACGTAGATAGTGTAGGCGAGTCAGCGCGCATTTGCACCAATAAAAAGAGAGAGTCAGCGGGCACGTGCCACGGCGAGCTGCACAAGTGCCCGTGCCACTTCAGATCTTACCGTAGCCAATAATACGCCCCTATTTTGGATTTAAACGAGTAGATCCGCAGAGTCAGAGCATTCCCTCTATCCCTGCTCTCTCCGGCCGCCAAGTCAGCACAACATAAATATCATAATTGCCATTTGGCGCCATCTTTGTGCAAACGGGTGAGCGTAGCCGAGGGAGAAGAGGCATAGGGAATCGTGATCGTGCGGTGGGTATTATTGGCGTTACAGAGGACACTACGGCCCAGGACCCAGTGGACAAGGCTGGGGATGACGCCTACCCAATTACCGAAGATGAGCCTCGAGAGCACAATTTGGATCTAGGGGCCATCGAACCTGTTTCGGAGGAAGCCGTGGTGATCCCAACGCAGGTGGATGATGGCGGCAGTACAGAGAATCCAGTGGAAACTGAGCTCCACAAAGTCGGGGAGCAGATAGCCATTCCCGAGACCAGCGGCGTCAGGGTTCAAGAAATCGCCGACGAGGACGTCACTGAGACAACCCGTGGATTCTTTTCAGCTTCCATCTCTAAGGATGGGTCTGAGTATGTGGCTACAACGTCTGGGGACAAGCCAGACTTGCTCGATTTAACAGCGAAGTATGGGGAATCTACTTTGGAAACCCTAGAAGGCACAACCGAGGGTTTGCAAGAGAACGCGGATGACGACACTGATAACCCGCTAGATCGTGCTGCACACACGCTGGCTTTGGCCGCGGAACTCGAAAAGGCCGAAGGAGAAGACGACGAGGGCTCTGGGACTGGCCAATAGCGCGTAGTTGAACCTGAAGTGACTGCTTTCGATGTCGAGGGCGAAGATAAAGGGCAAGATGCTGGAATGCTTACCGAAGATGTGGACACATCGTAAGAGCAGGAACAAGAATCAATTCCCAGTCCCGTAGTTGATATAGATGCGGCTGTTGTTGAGGGAGGAGGTGCTGAAGAGGGTGCAGACGAGGAGTACATTGAAGAAGTTGAAGCCACAAGGGAAGAGTATGGTGGCGACGAGGACTTTGAAGCCGAGCCACCTGTACTGGCTTTTGCTACTCTCAATGTCGTAGAAGAGGATGATGATGAGTACGACGAAGCTGATGAGGAAGATGAAGGCCTTAGCGGACAAGCGCCTGTTGAGTTAGATGTTCGGGACGAAGTGGAGGAGCTTGACTTAACTGCGGAAGGGAGACCCGCTGACCTTGATGCTCATTCTGATATTGAAGAAGACTATGAAGATGTTGTCGATCCGGATGAGGTATACGGTCAAGCAGTCGTTGAGGAATTAGGTGACATTCAACAGGTCGACTCAGAGCAGTCTCCCATTGTGGTCGCAGAAGGTATGCTCACAGAAAACGTGCGTGTGGACAGTGCAACGACTGCAGCTATAACAAGAGAGTCGATTTTTGTAACTGTGATTGACGAGTCCGACGTGAACCAGCCTAGAACTGAAGTACTGTTGGGGACAGTTGAAGTTGAGTCCGAAGAAACTGCACCTCCGATTGCTGTTGATGAATTGGCGGCTGGTGAGCAAGTATTCCCTAAGCCGAGCATTCCGCATCTTAACGAGAGAGTTGAGAAGATCACAACGGCTGTTGCTGAGACAGCGGATGATACTGTAGAAGGAGAGAACATCCTGCGAGCGTAGGCAATGCTCCGGAAGAAGAAATGTAGTGTAGAAGTTTTGAATATATTTCCCTAAGGGCAAAACAGCAAGAGTGTGCTCAACCCTTTTCTTTGCGTTACACTTGAGATAAAGAATTGGTCATACCATTCAATAGAGTTATCAGCTTAACATAGCGGCAAGTAAAGGCCACTCGCATTCAGGATCGAAGTGTTTTGTACTTGATAAAGGGTATATAGCTACTGGTAGAAACCAAGTTGTTGTTGTTGTTCTTCTTCTTTATGGGTGCACATTGTGTAATTGCGACGCTGTGGTAGAATTTATCATAATTCCTTCTCAATCTCTCAACTAAGGTTAACCGCTACCTACTCCTCTTGAATGACAAGTTCTCTCTACCCCGTTACACCATTCTTAACTTCCGACTCAAAATATTGTTATATACTGTTATATAGGAAGAACGTCTGCTGTTCCCTGAACTACGAAACATACTAGGATTCTTCATACCTCTTGAAGCGCTTTTCTATACATACTGGAGAAGAGATACTTCTGCTATGACAGTCCCATACTTGGCGAAACTCAGGTCAGAGACCCGATACTTCAACAACGAGGAGATGGATAGCCGACTACGCAATTTTGATGAGTCGACAGAGAAAGAGTTTATCCCCATTGACTCAGATATACTTAGAACCAGTAGAGAAGACTCGAATGTAGATGGGTACAATACGTACATGGAAGGAAAAAAACCTCTACGATGCATTACATCGACAAGCTACTAGAATTGGACGTGTTGCGGTGAGTGGAGTTCTACGTCTTTTAAGGGATGCCATCGCGGACATTCAGCAAGGAAAAGCGACACACTTCGAAGCTAGAGGTACCTTTAAAACAAGGCTGGCTTCATTAACAGAACACGCGGAAGAAACAGAGAACACTGTCACTTTACTGCATCCATCTTCTTCTACAAAAGATTTCAGTTCATCAGGGATCCGTCCGCCAAACAATGGACGCCCAGGTCACAACGGAGAAAGAAAAGCTTTTTGGAGCGCACGAGAAAGCGAGCGAGGACAAGCCCACATTCATCCCAGGAAGTGTCTCAGAAAGACTGTCACCCACCTTCAACATCCTCAGAACCAGCTGTGGCACCCTCAACTTCCATAGCCCAAGACGTGCAAGACAAAACACTTCGAATTATGTCAAAGTCTCTCGGACACATCCACTAGCTGTAGCATTGACCACAGGCGTTTGACCCCTTTCCTTCTTCCATAATTTCTTTGAGCTCTTTCTGTTCTTCATAAAAGCCTTGAGTTCTTGCTTCTTTCGCTTTCTGCTTCACCTTAATTATTTATTCAACTTCTAGATATCGTCGCGTATTCTAAAACCTCGTCCAAGAACGCGTGAACAGTCTTCCTTGCATCTGAGAAACCCGAAATGGAAGCCCAGTTGGAATTGTTCCGTGCACCTCGATCACTGAAAAGCCAACGTATCTCTGAAAAGACTAAACAATAGTATCACCTGAACTCATGAAAAAACAATCCAATCCCATCCGCACCATAAGCCGCATCAAACGCGTATCCGCAGTCTTAGAATTAGACCGAATAAGGTTCTCAAACTTCTCACCATGTTCTCCCTCTTCTTTTCATCTGGTATCGAAGCACTTAGTCTTCCGAAGAACTCGGCAAACGTATGTACAGCCAAGTTCGCCCGCCGCTTTGGATCTTAAACGTCCTGCAGATCACATCCCTAGAACTTCAACCCAAATTATTTCCTATCACTCGGATATAGCTTGGTATTGGCGGTTGTAGCGCCAATAAATCTCCCCACAAACTCACCAGAGAGTGCGCTGTCAATCTGCATATCAAAAAGGTTACGAACAAGTTAGTAAAAGCATTCGCTGAAAATAGTTCGCTCGATTGGTGAGTCTACTAGACCTGCAAAGAACTAGATACTCCTTTCCTGGTGGTTGATCGATCTTTGAACTGAAATTTGCCATTAGTTCTCCATGCACAAAGCCTTCCAAGAATTTCGGGAATGGTCCAGTGAAGAGGCTCCTGATCTCAGAGATCCTAAGCGAGAAGCTCATGTCGAAGGCGGAAGGCTCACCGAAAAGCTGCCACAAATACCCGACAGAAGCCGGCTGAGATGTTTTTGTAGGATTCTCTCCAGTCTAGTTTGAACAGACGTAGAACAAGCTTGCGGAGCACGATCACGATTCCCTAATCCTCTTGTTCCTCGGCTACGCTCACCCGTTTGCACAAAGATGGCGCCAAATGGCAATTATGATATTTGCGTTGTGCTGACTTGGCGGCCGGAGAGAGCAGGGATAGAGGGAATGCCCTGACTCTGCGGATCTACTGGTTGAAATCCAAAATAGGGGCGTATTATTGGCTACAGTAAGATCTGAAGTGGCACGGGCACTTGCGCAGCTCGCCGTGGCACGTGCCCGCTGACTCTCTCTTTTTATTGGTGCAAATGCGCGCTGACTCGCCTACACTATCTACGTCGTGTACTTTAGCCTTTTCCCTTTATTTCTCACACTCATCCACTACCTTTTAACATATCCCTAGTGTTCTGTGGTTCAATATATGGAACCTTAAATAATTTCGACCAAATGATCAAAATCCTTATGGTTCCATATATAGAACCGTAGGACCATTTCCAGCTCAGTTTCAAGAGCAGCAACAGCAAACACACGACATACTGCGTATGCCACGTTGCAAGCAGACGAAAAGCTGACAGTGACATGATTGCTTGGAGCTTTCAACTTCTGAAAACGGACGTCGAGATCACCTGTTATAAACTCGAGAAACATCCGTCTCCCCACACCAGTTGTCATGGCTTCAAATATTCAGAATGATCCACAGAAGACGGGCTCGGGCGCTCTCACCCCAGCAAGCCGTGCTACACAACAGCGAGGACGGGGAGGAGGTAGAGGTCTCGGCCGTGGTCGCCCCCGAGGGCGCGGCAGAGGACGTGGCAGAGGTCGGGGTGGAGTACAGCGGAATCGGAATCAACGGGATCCTTCTCAAGGTTGGCGAATCTGTAATCCCACAGCCCAAAGATTGTTGCTCGAAGATGTATTCATTAGTGAAGCCGTCGAGGAGAGAGGAAGAGCAAGGACGTAGACAATATATGTTGGGTGAACCAATAAACAGTATCATTTTTCAATTTTTTTGGTTCTATATATGGATCCTAAGCCAAAAAGACAGTAATGTTTGAACGTGAAGTACACCAACTTCCGCCATCGAGAAAACCCACGGGGAAGGTGTCAATTCTCATTATTTTTGAGGCGCATTACGAGAGAAGGGTGCTAAGATAGAATCCGAAAGCGTTTATTTGAGGCTCCTATATTTGCTGAGATACGGCACTTCAAACGTTTGGTCCCATATATGGAACCTTACAATGGCATACTAGGGATATGGTCTCCAACAATCCAAAGCACAACCCAGTCTATTCACGAAGCAAATTTCCAACGATCTCATCATCTTGATCGTCACCATCGATGATTTCCATGTCGCTGCACCCAACACTGAAAGCATCGCCCAATTTTATGAGTACTTAAAAGCAAAGTACACCATCAAATGCCTCAGCATAGTAGTAAATCAATTGGAAGGTCCCACTCACACCCTGCGGCATCATCCACCTCTAACAAACCACACACAATCTGCAAACTTCTCCACAAGGCGAACCTCACCGACTGCAACAACAAGGTCACCCCTTTCATATGCACTAACGACAAAGATGTCCAACCACTCCCACCAACCCAAGTAAAACTGTACCAAACAATACTCGGAGATCTGCGCTACATATCAGACAGCACCAGACCTGATATTACGTTCGCCACCAACTGCCTCGCAGCCGATATGCCCAACCCGACAACTGCCCACTGGGCACAACTCAAAGGCCTCCTACGCTACCTTGCTCACACCTCACTCCTCGGCATAACCTACTCGTCGCACCCTACCGCCACTCTAACCACATACTCGGACTAAAACTATGCCAACGCCACCAACAGACGTTCCTACTGTGGAACACTGCACCTAATCAACAACTGTCCAATCCACTGGACCGCAGCCAAGCAGAAAACCATAGCACCCAGTACGTGCGAAGCGGAATATATCGCCGCCACAAAAGCAACTCAGGAAACAATTTGGCTTCGCGAAATTCTGAAAGACCTACACCACGAAGAAGCACTCGCAACCCCACATCTTTTTAACAATCAGGCAGCCATCAAAGTGGCACTGAACACAGCACCGAATAAGTGTGCAAATTCATAGTTGTCCGACACCACTACCTGAACTATCACCAAAACATGAAGGCCATCAAAATGAAACATGTACCGTCAACGAACATGAAAGCCGACATACTAACGAAGCCCCTCAAACGACCTGCTTTCCTCACAGCTCTACAGCATCTAAACCTGACCTCTCCCCTCACACCACACCAGCACGGCTCGCAACACCCGGGACTGTCAGACCGCGAGGAAACCACTCCTGTTGCTCACCGTGCACACCCCCTCCCCCTCCCCCAATACACAAAAACAACCGTCAGGCCGCGTCAGACCGCGCAGTACAGTACCGCCGGCGGCTGACCGGACGAGTCATAAGCAAACCAACTCTCAGTAAACGACACCCTCGCGCCTTTCCGCGCTGTCAGGGCTCACACATGCGGAGGAAAGCTTCAAGAAAAAAGAAACCCTTTGTTTCGAGTAAACCTGTTCTACAACGGTAACAATCCTTACCATATAATTGCCAGCGTTCCATTTCAAGACAGTAAAGCGCTGAGTTTATGATGGCAATCCATACAACTTTCAGCCCCCTGGATACTACAAGGTGCTTCGCAAAACAGTGCGAAACTCTTTAGTAGCCAAAGGGCTAAGAGATGTACCGCCGATTTGAGTAACAAGCGCAGCAGACATGCGCGCATTAAAAACTATCTACTGGGTGGTCTGTGGTCCAGGTCTTCTGACTCCGTACACAGTCCGGCATTCAACAACTTCAAGCAAAGCAATTGGCCATGGATTCAAGAGTCTTGTAAACACATTTTCCTTCCCAGCATATCTTCGTGATACACTCTGATCCAGAAGTACACGGCTCGCACTCCTTCTTTAAGCACTTTGCGCGAGATCGGTCAGTGTCGTAGACGCACTTACCGGACACACAACGTCTCGTGCTGCAGTCGAAGTCGCCCTTGCAAGCACCGCATTCCGCAGTGAAGCATCTGTTCAATGAAGCGAAGGACCCATCAGTACATTTCGCTCCCCAGCACTTGTCTACTGCACATTCGTCGTGACGTAAGCATCGTTCACATTCCTTCTTCAAACACTTCGCCTTCGATTCCGCGGTGTTGTAGATACATTTCCCGGCCTGGCAAAGGTTCGTGCTGCAGTCACCATTCGCCTTGCAAGTCCCACATTCCGGCACAAGACATCTCTTCAGCGATATATCAGATCCATCCGTGCACTTCCCTTTCACACATTTGCCCTGCGCGCACTCACTGCTAACACGACATCCTTCACATTCCTTCTTCAAGCACTTCGCCTTCGATTCCGCGGTGTTGTAGATGCATTTTCCGGCCTGGCACACCTTCGTGATGCAGTCCCCGCTCGTTTTGCAAGACCCGCATTCCGGCGCAAAGCACTTCTTCAAAGATAATTTAGACCCATCTGTGCATTTTCCGTGCCAGCACTTGCCCTGTGCGCACTCGTTTCCATTCTGGCAAGCTTCACATTCTTTCTTGAAGCACTTAGCTCGCGACTGCGCAGTATTGAACACGCACTTCCCGGAGATGCATAGGTTCGTGCTGCACTGCAAGTGAGATCGACACCGGCCGCATTCCGAAGTAAAGCATTTTTTGAAAGAAGCGACCGAGCCGTCGGTGCACTTTCCGCCGCGGCAGTGTCCATGTCGGCATTCGTTGCTGTGGTTGCATCTCTCACATTCCCCTTTGAAGCACTTGGTTACTGACGCTGGATTGTTGTGGATGCATTTTCCAGACCAACATCTCTTAGTGCTGCAGTCGAAATGGGACCTGCACGAGCCACATTCGGGCTTGAAACACTTCTTCAATGAAGTGCTCGAGCCATCAGTGCACTTTCCTCCCCAGCATTTTCCTTGAATGCATTGACTGCCAGATGAGCAACGGGCGCATTCGGGTTTCAGCAACCCACACTTGATCATTGACGCCTTCTTGTTGAATACACATTTTCCAGATCTGCAGAGTTTTGTACTGCACTGAAGACTAGATCGGCATGGTGCGCATTCCGGAAGGAAGCAGCGGTTCAAGGAACGCTGAGAGCCATCGGTGCACTTTCTTCCCCAGCATTTTCCTTGAGCGCATTGACGACCAGAAGAGCAACGGGCACATTCCGGCTTCATGAATCCGCATTTGATCACTGACGCCTTTGTGTTGAAAATACATTTTCCAGATCTGCAACGTTTGGTGCTGCACTGAGTGCTAGATCGGCATGGAGCACATTCCGGAAGGAAGCAGCGGTTCAGGGAACGCTGGGAACCATCGGTGCACTTTCCTCCCCAGCATTTTCCTTGAGCGCATTGACTGCCAGATGAGCAACGGGCGCATTCGGGTTTCAACAACCCACACTTGATCATTGACGCCTTCTTGTTGAATACACATTTTCCAGATCTGCAGAGTTTTGTACTGCATTGAAGACTAGATCGGCATGGTGCGCATTCGGGAAGGAAACAGCGGTTGAGAGAACGCTGGGAGCCGTCGGTACACTTCCCTCCCCAGCATTTTTCTTGAGCGCAGTGATGACTAGAAGAGCAACGAGCACACTCCGGTTTTAAGAAGCACTTGCGAATAGAATGGGTAGTATTGTACACACACTTTCCTTTCCTGCAGTTTCCAGTGATACATTGATTTGAGTATGAGCAAGTCGCACACTCAGGGCGGAAGCATTTCTTCATTGAAGTCTCGTTGGGATGAACACAGCGTCCGTTCCAGCACTTGCGACTCTCACACTGATACGAGGCATAGCAGCGAGAGCATTCTTTGAGGCGGTAGTAGTGCAGGAAACGATCGGATGCGAGGAGGTCTGTATCGTCCTGTTCAGTCGTAGAACGAGCGAGAACCGAAGTTATGGCGAGGGTGGTTGAAATTCCCACGAGGAGCGCGATGTTGCGGCGGATGAACATGGTTACTTTACGTTCCTTGCAGCTGTGAATCCCTGATCTGATGAGTTGCGAACGATGTGTGAGGGAGTGAGCTGGACGAGCGCCCAGGAGGTCTTTATATAGAGGATAGGTTCCGGTTTTAACCACAAGTCCGTTGCACTACCCTTTCCTCACCTCGAACAAAGGAATGCAATCTTAGGGCCTGTACGCCTCCCGCTCAACTTTGATGAGTCATAACTAACAACTCTCTGTCAGTGAACGATCTGTATAAGCCATCTCCAGAAGGTAAAATACAAGAAGTTGCGGAAGTCTTCGGGAGGCCAAGTGCAAACAAAGAGGGAGTGTGCACTTTTCGTTTGAAACCGTAGCTATCCAAGCTCTTGATGAGTATCATAGAACGGATTACATGGTTTCGGTACAACATCATGAATCCCGGATGCATTACGTACAAACGTCGTTTGGCATACCTAGGTGGTGGAAGCTGTACTTGAGAAGGATGTACAAAGGGTATCATATTCACCATCTGCATTGAATAGGAGTATTCTACTGTTTTGATCCCCGACATTCTTGTGAACCACAACGGCAACAAGTATACTGATACAGACATGTAGACATATAAAGATGGATAAATTCCTATAGCTCAGTGCATAGTTTGCCGTCCTTGAAGAAATGGGGGTTTAGTTGCGGGCGGCATACGCCTCACAGATATTGTTGAAATCCGAGCAATGGGTCATTCGACTTCGATGCCCTGTTCCTAAAACCTACTTTTTGCAAGGGCAACCAAGTAACAGGTCCACTTCGCTTCTCGCAGGCTCAAGTCAGTAGGAGGGTCGCTAAACTAATCTAGGCGGAGCCTTTTTCATTTCCCGTATAATACCTAAAACCCACATTTCTAGACCACCACAAAGCGATTCAGTTGTCCACTTTAAACGAGCTACGAAAGACATGAGTTTTATCTGTTCCCTATGTCCCCATCAGAATTGACGAAATCTTTATTCTTTCTCACCGCTACAAGCGGGTAGAGGGCTCAAGGGAAGGGATCACGTGGGGCTCGATGGTGTGCCGACCTTCCTTCATTGGATAAAAATGATCAGATTTCGTATCCTCCGCGGGGAAGGCAGCCAGTCTGTACCCGAAGAGCATGGATGAAACGACAACGTTTGAGGCCCGTGCCCAGCCACAAAGCGTGTCGAATAACGCAGGAAGAAGGCTAAGCATGTTGCCGAGGTGGCGGGGTGTGGCTCTTTAAGATACAACAAACAGGTAGCCAAGCAATTTCGCCTGAGACACAGGGATATTATCACAGTCCATTGTGGCATACGGCACAGACAGCCCTGTTCGTTTCTGTATGCGCAAAAACGATGACAACTCTCGACGACGGTCTGCAATGCAGCATACAGCATACGCATCACGACTCGAGATGCACGTAAAGCAGACGGCGTTGAAATGTGAAACAACTGAGGTGTCAACTGCGGCGAAGGCAATGACGTGTTCGTAACGTCAACTTGTGATGAAATCGGGACCCGAAGAACCTGTTGTCCGTCCGACTCTATTACAGATTGCAGTGCACACTACAGGGAAAAACAGGAAGCCTGCAAGTGGTAGATTGGCAGGGTGAGGTTCATTCCTGATTCGCAGTAGAAGGAGTGTGCGCCGTGAAGGAGCGGCGGTTGCGGTTACTGGCCTGCTCAGGGACATCGATTTCTAGATACTGACTTGTCTGTTGACGCAGGGAGATCCCCTCGGGATAGATTCGCATTCAAGCGTCGCTGATCAAACGGCAACTGTTCTGCAGAGGGCCATACCTCGAGTTCAGTCCGTCGTATTGTGCTACCACCCATCAAATTATGCAAAGGAGAAAGATTCGGGGGAAGGATACGAACTCTGCAGCTATTCTCTGGAAGCGAAACTTTTCTGGATAACTTAACAAAAGCTGTCAGCCTAAAGTAGTAATACTGAGGCATTTCCCATTTCCACCCAAGCACGCTCCGTTCCTCTACATTTCGCACAAGTAGCCAGTTGATTTCAACTCAAGAGGTGATCAAGCAAAGAAAGCGCACCGCCACGAAAAGATCGGCAACTAATCGCAATCCAAATGAGGTCGAAAGGCACGCCACAACCGCCCCACGACGACGACGTGCCGCTCAGTTGTCCTCCCCGCAATCCTCAAGTCCGAACTGACACAACGTACTCCATTCGACCACAACAGCAACGCGCATCCGAGCGAGAGCACCCAACGTGTCAGCGCCGTGGGTGATAAATTACGTTTTTCGTACCGAATTGCATTCGCAACACCTCTCCTTGTCTGCATCGCAATAAATCGCACCCCCGACGCGCCGCCATCGCCCTTCCGTCTCCTTCCACACTAACCGTTCACCCCCTCTCCTCTCCCAAGACGAGCACTCTTCCACCCGTTCACCTCTCCCGATTAACTGTTCATTCCAAGCCTCCACCCCAACTAACTGCCCACTGCTCCCCTATAAAAACCCCTCGACCCTCGCAACGACCACGCTCATCGCCTCTCATCTCCACACACCTCAAGCACCCTTCAACCATCAACCAGCAACATGTACAACGGCATCGGAATCACTACCACCCGCGGCACAGGCACAAGCGGACACGTGCAGAGAAACGTCGCAGCCTTACGACCCCAGAAGCAGCGCTCATCCCGTCCACCCTTCAAACAAACCGCTGCCTATCCCCGAGCCCTACCCCCCGCTCTCGCTGCACACGAACGTCGTCGCGCTGTGGAGGTCGCCGTCGCCGAGTTACACGATGAGTTAGTGGCTCGCCAATACGACAGCTCCACAATAACTTTCATGAAAGACCGTCTACGTCGAGACCTGCTCTCCCGCGACGCCACCGAGGTACAAGCCGCGCAGCAACATTCCACAGCGCCGGTCTCGGATCTCTTCAACGCCCGCAACGACCGTCTTCGTGATGCTTTCAAGGTGGACAAACACTATACCCCGGCGATGCCTTCCGTCGTCAACCTTCCGCAGCCCCCCAAGCCTCCGATCCGCCGCAGAGTGCCCCCCCCGCCTCGGGTGCAGAAACGCCCGCCGAACCCGCCACACAGCCACCTGCCGCACAGGCGCAATCTCCCGAACCCCAACCTGTGCCGCTGGATCCAAGGGAAGACGCCTCACAATTCTCCGCGGCAACCCCCGAGCATCCAACACCGCAATCCCCCAAGAGTCCCCCGCCTTCACCTCCCGACTTAATCACGCCGACTCGATCTCCGCTGGTAAGCGCACCGAAATCGCCGGCCGCGTCACCCCCGCCATCGCGAGCTTCGTCTCCAGCTAACGGGCACCACGGATCGTCCCCAGCTTCCCCTCAACTCCCTCATCCCCAAGACGACCGCTCTTCGCCGGCTGAATGCCGCAGTCACACCCCGACCCCTCCTCCCGCCAGTCCCCGTCGTCATACCCCGACACCGCGTCCGGCCAGTCCCCGTCGTCATATCCCGACACCGCCCCCGGCCAGTCCCCGTCGTCATATCCCGACACCGCCCCCGGCCAGTCCCCGTCGTCATATCCCGACACCCCCGGCCAGTCCCCGTCGTCATATCCCGACACCTCCCCCTGCCAGTCTGCGGCGCACCACCCGTCGCTATCACTCCCCAAGTCCCTCAAGCGACTCGGAGGACTGGCATCAACGTTCTCCCTCCCCGAGGCGCTATTACTCTCGTTCGAGGAGACACAACCGGAACCGTTCGCACCGCTATTATGCCGAACGGTCTCCCTCACCGGATTACTACCGCTCCCGGCCATCTTACAAGAGCCGATCCCACCGGTGGGAGCCATCGCGTTCCCGGAGCCCCATCCATCGTCGCCGATCTCGTTACGAACGAGCAAGTCGACGTTATTCCCCCTCCCCATCTCCCGCACCCGCTCATCGCCTCCCCTACCGACGTCGTCATCTATCGCGTTCCCCTTCCGACACTCCGCAAACGTTCAGTTCGGAATCCCCCCCTCGTCGGATCCGCTGGAGACCCTGCGACTTGTCGCGGTCCCAATCGCCCGCTTCCGCACGCCGTTCTCCGCCTGGCGAAACTTATCCACGAGATCGTCGTGATCGAGCCACTCCATCTTCGCGATACACAGGATATAAACGCGAACGGCGACCGCGTCGCAGGGAGGATTCACTAGGTCCTGATCGTGGTACATATCATCCACGCAGAGGTACCCGCTACAATGAGCGCAGCGCGTACCACGATTATTCAGACGACGAACCTATCCCCAAGCGTTACCGCCGCTCCCCGAGATAAGCAATTGCTAGAGCAGCTTTGCGGTTCGTGATTAGAATTTAGTCGCCCACTTGTGCCCTATTATTTTTTGCTAAAGCTTACCAAGAGCAAAGTCACTCCATCCGTAAGACAGCGACGAGCTGATCTTACATCGACCCACAAGCTTGCGATATTGCATATCCCATTCTCGAAGTTGCTCCTCTGCCACGCTTATCTTTGTACGTTGCTTGTACTGTATGCTGTTGTCTCGCACGCCTACTTTCCGCCAATCTATGTCAACACCGACAAACTCCGCGATGCGTGACCATGTACGACCACCATCCATAACAGTCAAGCTTTCCAAGCTCTCTTCCATCCACGAGAAACGGTCTCCCAAGCCATATACTAGCGCTTGCCAACGACATTCTACATCATCCACATACCAAAGCCAGCGTTGAAATCTATTCAATGAAGCCCAGACACCCGTGGAAACTTGCAGCCGTACAAATGCATCTGTAGGTCTAGGAAACCAACGCATGTTCAAGGTGGCGTCTGGTAGTGTTGTAGAATTCGCTACTGTTGCATTCGAGGACGACCCCCACGGATCTTCCTCTTCGGGCCCTAGCGCCATGAGAGAAGCGGCTGTTGCAAGTCTTTCGCGACGCACGCGTACTATACGAACACTACCTGGTGGTAAGTTCTTCACCAAAGCTGGGCCGAGACCGAACGCCATTGGTACATGACCAGTGTACAGCAGTCGTCGCGCTCTGTGTTTGTACATTAGTTGTTTGTAGAAGGGGATCTTCGTACGTTTGACATACGCTTCGACTGAAGTGTTGAAATGCGCTTCGTTCGGCAACGACGCTAGAGGACGGTACTCGCGAAGCACAACCTGCTTGGTACGCACATCGACGTGTTCCTCTTCATGGGTAACGTAGGAAATGGGCGATTCACGGGAGACGAGTACGCGCGATAAATGCTGTGTGCCCGAACGACCGGTTCCGAAAAAGAAGGCGTAAGACAGGGCGTGCACATTGTTATAGCGATCATTGGCGGCGATACGAACTGTTGGAAACGAAGGGGGAGGTGTCGGTGGTGCAGACAAGAGCGATGTGAAACACTTGACGAAAATGTACTCCACGATGACACCCATGATAAAGCCGAAGACGATCAGAATGATAACTTGTGTACGAACGCTTAGTCGGCGTAACCATTTTCGCACAAGGCGTTTCGTGACGGTTTTGGTTAATTTCTTCGGCATGGATGACATTTCGCGCTTCCGAGACGATGGCCGCAGTTATTCGGAGAAGGGGTGACAATGTTATGAAAGAGACTTGGCTGGTAGCTACTCTGTCGTTGTTTGGCTGTGTAGTGACAGTGGCGGGGAATGTTCACTTGGATTGACACCAGTGGAAAGCGACAGAATTGCGATGCGTCGCGGTAGCACGCGATGCACCGTCGCCAAGGGCCGCGGAGGAGCGAACAACGGCGCACGAACGCGACGGCAAGAGTGATAACCGAGATCACCAAAGCTCGGATCGGTACTGTTGGTACGAAGGTAGACCTAGAGTAAGGCCACATCACGAGGACAGTCATTTCTTGGTTTATTTGATAAGATACCGTGTTGACCGTATTCGCTCGCTGCCTAGCGCGTCTTTTGGGCCGCTCGCTTTAAGGTCTTTCACACTCCAAATTGAGCAACCCACCGGGCTGCATGCTGACATACCGACGTACTGGGCGCTTCTTTAACGAGTTTGGGGCCTTCTGATTTGTTATTGCGCTGACTCGTTTATGGAGTTCAGGGTAGTTGGGATCAGTTTTCCTCAGACCGGGACGTTCTTTGCAGTCTGGTTCTTTGTTTCTCAGTCTCTGTTTCTGGTGTCACACCTCACTCTCCTGGAGCTTCTGTACAATGGTTAGATTATCCAAAGAGTTCTTCTAGACGGATGCACCCTTTCTCTCTCTCTTTCTCTTTTACGAACACGCATACATTAATTCCTTGTAGCGCGGGGGTTTGCTGAGAACCCCAACAACCTATAATACTTACTCCTATACCGTAGCCTCGAACTACAAACTAGCAGCCGTGCTACACTCACTGGGCTACATATGATACGAAGTAAGTATTAGGTACCGTAGGTGTTTTCAACCGCTGAAGCGTTTCGTTTCCGAGGACTATCGCCTTCTTCTCTGCACTTCTTCATTCACCCTCTAGAGATCGTCTCTCAAGGGGCACACCACGACAAGGGGCTTCGCATGTACCACGTTGGCCGCCATAGAAACCATTGACGACGTCCTTTGGCCCAATCCTCATATCATCGGCGAGACCAGACAAAAGAACTGGCGCGTAGCTGGCATCGTCATCCGAGTCAAAGCGTGGTCCTCCGAGAAAACGCTGGAAAACCCCGTCCAGAGGCTCCTTTGGAGCTCTTCCTTCGAGGGAAAAAATCCAGGGAAACGGCGGTTGGATCTTCTTCTGACAACAGACTCGTGACCGACTGCGTACGTGCAGTTAGACAGGGGCCTTTTCACGACTTTCCACCCAGGTCCGCGACCGGCAAGCTGACCGATCGCCTGGACGAGTTTAACGATCTCCCGGGTCAATGGCACCCGGTAACTGTGTGACAAGGGTACGCATACCTTTATTATTGCTCTTCTACTGAGCCCCTGCGAATCACTCTCAACACAAGTGCTGCGTTAAACTCGGTAACCATGACGAATCGGATATAGGGGACATGCCCCATAAGTTTGAACGAGATATGGCTGACGAGGACTGCGGGAGTGAAACTCTAGCTCTTGTTTATTTCGTCAATCGTTGTTCGCTGACCTTAAGTACAGTTTTCTACTGTAAGAACAGCGATCCTTCCACTACAACGTCCAAACTTCAGACACCATGCGGAAAATGACGTCGACTACCCTAGTGTTAGCTAGGTTGATAACTTAGTTGGGCTGGCATCAACTAGACTTAAGTCCATTACCTTGCAAACGTGTCGACAAACGAGCTTGTGAGAGTTGCTTAGGAACCGTTCTTAGGACCTTAGGACAACCGTATCTCGATAGCAAATCTCACTGTGCATCAGACTTCCGCCTTACTCAGCAGCTGAGGAGAGAATACCTTCGGGTAGCAATGGATTTCTCACCATTTTGATAGCCATTGAAAATGACCAGTTAAGTTCGAAGTTTTTCATCCCCCTATCAGCAGTGGAGATGAGCCGATACCATGCCTGTGGTAGAAGTCGTTTGAACACTACAGTTTAGCCGAAATTATCATCGAAGCAAGAGGAAGCGACCATGGACTGCAGGTGGCATTCGAAACGCAATGTTCACATGGAGTTTGTTACGCGGATAATCGAACGGTATATGACAGCCAGAAGGTTTCTGGTGAGGATAGCAATCGTTATTTTTATTCTTATTCGTATTGCTAACCCTTTACCTTTGTACATCACAGGGTGAAACTGGGAGCAAGGAAATGCCAATGTGCCATTTAGGCCTTACAGGCTTCGACAGCACTTGATACCACAGACGCTTAAGGTGACAGAAGTGCAGAGTAGGCTACCCTCACGTATCCTCGGGATATCACCTGAGGCAACCATCGTCGCGCCACAATCCGCATCAGGAATAGTGAGAAACTACAACTATGTGAGACACACACCTACCTCGTCAATCTCTTCTACAACAGTAGAATAGGTGCACAAGAGGTGAACGCCAAATTAATGCCTTCGCCCCTTCCAGGGTTCCTTCACAACGATATTGGAGAATACTTATGCACATGGGACGCTCTTCATTCCAATCCGAAAGCCACTCAATTTCGGTCCGAATGCTTCCACTACGAAAACTGTTCTCCCATGAAGTTTCTGAAACTTCTTCCACTGTCTTTTCGTTCAACCCGAAGTATGCCTTTGCATGTCTCCAGGTCTTCTTCTTGCTGCGATTGGTATGCCAGCTGAAGATGCCTGTCAAGAAGACGCAGCGAAAGATTTCATGGAGCCCCAGCCCCTGCGTATCTTTCAGATTTGGTTGTTAAATGGTGCACTACAATCCAAGACAACTTATCGTCATAGAAGGGCTCCTTTTCTAGGGGACTACTTGCGGCAAGGAAAAGTAGTGTGGGTTACTATCCGAGGTAATCCTACACCCATTCACAGCAGAAATAGTAGATTGCTACCCCACAACTTGAAGGAGGCACGTTTATGCAGAGAGTTCATACACATCCTTAAACTGGTAACCAAATACTGTTGTGATCTTACTATGCGACTAGCATTATACGACCACGCTGCGAGCTTCTTGAATATATCGAAAGCACTATCGAAACAGGAGTCCCTACATTCGTTCTTCTAGCTTTGTGTGATTTAGAACGCAATAAACTCGCAGCGGAGAGAAATGGATGGGTCTGACATAGAATTCATGTCTGCTCGCATTACTGGTTAAAAGATATGTGTCCACATCCCGATAGAAACATTCTGCAGAACCAACTTCTGCCGAACCCCAAGACGGGAAGGCAGCAACACGAAAAGAGACTAGAGCATTTGTCCACGAGCGCGCACCTGTCACAAGTATGCAAACAGTTTCTTGTTCCTTATCCTCAGTTCATCAACCAGTTGTTCATATGTTGTGCACCCAGTTGCTTCATAAAACTTCTCCCAACAAGCGTCTTTGCACGCTTTCGGTAGTTCTATATCTTTGAAACTAGGTCCATTCAACAGTCGCGTTCTCGTTGCCTTCTCCGGATCTAAACCCAAAGCTGCGCTCAAAAGACGAGCCCTTGTGCGCGGATTCCTAGCCATCCTATCACGATCACACATCAACAGCACCTGCTTCATGATTGCGTCCGTAACCGGCACGCACAGGAACTTGGCAATGGTACGAATTGTCTTAGGGAAATCTTTGATAACGTCTTCATAAATCAAGTACAGTGTGTTGCCCTTGTCATGCTCTGTCCACCCTTTGACGTGTCGAAACCACAGACCGAGATTTGGAGTTGAACCGTCCGGCAGAGGCGGAAATGACATAAAGTAGTCCCAGAAGAAACGTGGGTAGATGGCCTTGCGGACTTCTGGATCCCGCACTGTCAACCCCGAAAGCCACTCAATGATGAAGTCCAGGAAGCTGCGACACACATCCAATGGGTTACGAATGCAGAAAATCATTTTCCTGTTATCGTTGAGATAAGGTAGGAACGGGGTGACAGCCACGTGAGTTTTCCACATTTGGGGTTTACTACGATGATGAGGTTCCTTGAGGTTGAGCAGATTGCGAACCTCAAGCACAGGCACCACAGCAGTAGTATCGATGTAACTTTCGCCATTAGGATCGGTCGGAACGCGTTTTGCAGCTACTAGTAACTGATAACACATGTGCTGCACGAGGTTTGAGCCACTGGCAAAGGACGACACAATGAAAACGTCTTCAGGAGGGGGGAAATCATCTGTAGGATCGTTGAAGGTTTGAAATAATACTCTCAGCTGGGAGAACAAAACTTGCAGCACCTCGTCCGCGTCAGGTGGTGTAGCAGTTCCGTTCATGTCTGAGCTCAATTGGATTCAACGCCACGTCGACAAGAGGATCAATTGAGCTTTCTTCGAGCGAACACACCTGAGACTTTGTCTGTGACTTAAGAAACGAATGCTTGACCGATGATTAACACAAACGGCTTGCGGAAGGAAGGCTTCAACGCCTTGAGCGCGTTCACAGTGGTGTGTGTTGCACATTGGGAGGATGTGAGAATAATGAACTGCTTCTTTTACATTTGGAAAAGCTCTTGGAGATAATGTTACTGCTAGGCTGGCAAAGGCACAAAGCACATCATTACGGGGACGTGATGCTGGTCATTGCCCTGGGACATGGGACTATCATTGTGATCACACCCTTCTTCCACTCTCTGTTTCGAAGGTTACGTGCTCTTTCCATGTGTACCAACCCAGTTTCCTAAGGCCCTTTCTACTTATGGACATGGACAATTCGACCCCGAGACACTCATTTGCATGAAAATGTGCTCTGGACATTTTCCAGAACGCTGCCCATTTCGCGCCAAGGTATAGAAACAGAACCCGACATTTTTACTCTTCCCGCCTACATCAATTCCCCGTTGCGTGCGTACCCAAACACCAGTATCGCATCGTTTCACTTTTCACGACTGCTTCCGCGATGGCTGACGCTCCCCATTGTGGTGCTCTACAACACTCAAAGACTGTAAACAAAGATCCTGCTCCCGCCGCTGAATCAGCTGCTCCAGATAACGCCAACCAAACTGCGGAACAAACGCAAGAGAGCAGCAATCCCCTTTTTCCACCAATCACCGAAGCTCAAACAGAGCCCAATTCCAGCACACCAGCGACACTGAACTATGACACCGATACGGTTATCCTCTTGTTTTGGATGATGAAAAACGGGTTCCAGCAATCAAAAGCAACAAGAAAGAGTCCCAGAGACGTGCTATCGGATGACGTCAAACTCGCAGAACAAAGCCATCGAATAAAACAAACCGTAAATAGCTGGCAAAAGAAATTCACCCGAATCAAGCAAGAGTACTCGTCCTTCATTTCCAAGTTGAAACAATCTGGGCGAGATGGCGAAACCATGGTGGAGTCCGGAAGCATCCGAAGTGATCCAGCTGAGAGCAGCGAAATGGAGAGAGTATCGAAACGATCCGAGTGCAGGAAATAGGTTAGCATTACAGCAGGCCCAAGAACATGCGCGAATAGTTATTGAAAGACTCAAACGGGATGCATGGCAGGAACTCACAAGTTCACTACACCCAAACGATAATGATGCAAAGTTATGGCGAATAACGAAGGCAATTGAAAAGGAAAAATGGGAACGTCCATCACTTTGTCCTCCAGGGGGCGAACAATGGTTTGATAAGAAGAGAGCGAAGTGGTTTGTCAAATCAGAGATCAGAAGTGTGCGGACACACGTCAAGAACAGAACAGTGAGAAACGAGTACAGACGGGCACTGGACACATATCATAAACATGCAAAAGAGTCAGTGATAGGGAAGGTATTTCAACCTCAACACCTTGATGTGGAGTTGAGAAATATGACCCCGAAGAAGGTAGGAGGTCCGGATGAGATACAGATAGCTTTCCTACAGAATCTTCCTCCAATTGGAAAAGAGTGGCTACTGCACCTTATAAACAGAAGTTACAAGGAAGGGCGGACTCCGGCAAAGTAGAGATTATCCCGACTCATTCCAATTCCTAAACCAGGCGTCAAGGGAAAGTTTCGGCCGATATCTCTCACATCGGTCGTGGCACGGCTTGCGGAACGGATGGTTAACAGGGAATTCATGAAATGGTTGGAGCCAAAACTCCCTGCGTGTCAAGCAGGATTCAGAATGAGCCGAACGACAGACGAACATATTGCTGCCCTTTGCGAACATATAACGCATGGCTGGCAGCAACGCCGACAGACATTAACACTTTTCTGTGACTTCTCTAAGGCTTATGACTGCGTTCAACATCACCGACTGTTAGTAAAGCTGGCAAATCTTGAGTGTCCGACTTACCTCTGGAGATGGATAAGAGCATTTGTAATGGACCGCAGATGGACTTGCAGATGGAACACAGCTGATACCAGACCCTATGTAGTAGCTCAAGGTCTACCACAAGGCGGGACTCTTTCGCCAGGACTATGGCTTGCATATGTCGCAGATCTTCCCGAGCGAGTGCAGCAGGGTGATTCAAGAATTGCGGTAACAATGTTCGCCGATGATGTATACATATCAGCGACACAACGAAAACTGGATTTCTGTGCCCATGTTATTCAATCTGCAGTACAAAGACTGGAGCAATACTGCGAAGAAAATAACATCAAGATGAATCCGAAGAAAACCACACTAGTTCCGTTCACATACGCACAATGGAAAAAAGACCGTAGCAAGTACGAAGTACAAGTAGCTGGAACGTGGATAGAGCTTTCAGGTTTCACGAGATTTCTAGGAGTCATCATGGATAGCCGCCTTACATTCCACCATCATATACACAAGGTGGCTGCACGGTACAGGTCACGGTCGCGCATTCTTCGGTGTCTAACTGGAACCACGTGGGGGGCAGACTGGGTGACCATGCACGTATTTAGAATGGGTTTCGTTGAACCCATTGCAAGGTATGCAGCGTGCGTAGTCATACCGAATGCTCTATCTTGTGCAGTACAAGAATTGGAAAGAACCCGAAATGAAGCAGCCCGAATTCAAACAGGCTGTACACGATCTTCCCCAGTGAGAAAACTTAGAAACCTTTTGAGTCTACCCTCTCTTCAAGAAATTGCGGCTGCACAGGCAGCACAGTTATACGAGAAAGCGAAACGATGTCGTGCAGAGGATCCAACACCTATTGCTTTAGCACTTAACAGAGAGTCTTCGGCACGTATTCGCAAGAACAGGTCGTCATTCAAGAAGACAGCAGAGCAATTATTAGCTGAGTGTGGTTTATTGCAGCTCAACAGAGCACCACTCCCAACAGAGCTAGGCTTGGGCCAAACAGGAGGCATCAGCTTCTGTTACACGTCATGCACTAAGGAAGATTCGGTTGAACATCAGCGGTACCAGGCTCTACAAACATTGAAAAAGCTCCCACTGGCCGATTGCGAGATCTGGAGTGATGGCTCAGTGGGGCGACCGAAGTGGCTTCAAGAAGCACAACCGTTACGAGCAGCTGTGGAGTGGGACGAAGGATGGTACGCGGGATCGATTGATTATCCGAACAGCTTCACGGCCCATGCGGAAGTTGTTTCCAACTTTCAAAACAAACATAATCGGACACCGAGTATAGTGATACGATATGACGATGGATTTGTAATGGGATACGAAATAGACGCTGAACATCAAGAGTTACTCGATGCCGATGGACATAAACTTAAATGGCGTGTACTCAACATTTCCGAGGTTGGGGGAAGTGCTTTTGCGATCTGGTGGAATGCATCAATTACCCCCCAAACTGGCATGGAGCCCGCAGGGATAGGGACAACGTCGTTTTATGCGGAAACATGGGCAATATATCACTCACTTCAAGTTGTTAAGGGAAGAATAGGATCTGGGTGGACTGGACACATAAGGCTGATAACGGATTCTCAGAGCGTGGTTGAGAGTATCCGAGGAGCTGTAAGAGATCAGCCGTATTCTGTGCAACAAGTATCACGTACATTGTACGAGATTGGCAAAACATGCACTATGGATATGGTCTGGGTACCGAGCCATTGCGGTTTGCACCGCAACGACCTTGTAGACAGTTTGGCCAAAGAATCATTGGAACTACCTCAGCACTTGCAGATAAACGTGCCAGTGGACTACGCAGAAGTGAAACGAAGAGTGAAGTCTCGAACACGATGTAGGAAAATTATTCAGTCCATACCTCAGGAGCTCACACAAGTGGTATCACAAAGAGAAGCGGAAGTTACATTGTCGCAGTTTGCAGTAGACCATACACCTCTTTTGCACCCGCTCGGAACGCACTTGTACAAGCGAAGAATCGTGTGTACTTGCCGACCGGGAGTACTGAATGATGTGGACCACTTTGTTCTAAGGTGTCCTTTGCGAACAAGGTCTCGCCGAACCTGCCTGCCAAGTATGCGAGACAGACACGGGATGGATGTTGGAGAAATCATCAAAAAGTGGCCGGAATGTATGCTGGTCTTCCTAGCGAGAGAACGCTTTTTTCACATGAAGCGATCTACACTATGTAGGAATTAGACTGGTGTACCCGTAAAAGAGAGAGAGAGAGATGGCGAAGTTTGGGCAGGAGAAGGTGTGTCCGATGCATGTCGTAAGAAAAGGGGAATCCCCAGGATCAGGGGGATTTTGGACGAAATGCACCCTGTCCTGGGCTAATGTAGAAAGGGCCTAAGAACTTCTCGTACATTGCTGTCAAATAATTTCGCAAAATTGCTATATTTAAAGTTACTCTTCTTGCAATAAATAACGACCCCCTCGTGCAATTACGAAATGAGAGTAATTAACTCTTCTCGTTCTGTAAGCCAAATCTCGAATTACATTTCACCAATCACAGATCGTCGTCGGCGTCCATGGCGCCGGCTGGCACTATTTAAGCGGAAGGCGTGCTGTTCGTGCCTTCGTCCCTCTCGGTTATTGCCAAAGACGAAGTTCTTTCCAGATCGAAGCGGTATGTTAAGAGCGAACCTTCTCATCGTCATCTCACTGTGAACTCGCCAATCATTTCTAACACTCGTTACCTAGTTCCCCCCCCAAGCCACAAAGCAGTATGAGAGATAAGTGGAAGAAGAAGCGCATGAGGCGTCTGAAGCGCAAGAGGAGAAGGATGAGGGCTCGCTCCAAGTAAGCCGCTCTCCGCCGCTGGCATCCCCGTTGTTGTCGCACCCTGCGTCGAACCGCGCCTGTTGCTCTCTTAAGCCCATGCTCCATTCCCTTTATCGTCGTTGGCCCTATCTTGGATGTTACCGAACCTCTGTTGGATGATCATCGAGTCGATTGTGTTACCGCCGCTCGTGCATCTACGTGATGCCGTATTGCGTGCAATACCCGTTTACTCTTTTCTATCGACCAACGCGTCCGACTCTGCAGTCGGTCGTGTCTGGTTTCGTAAAGTCTTCACGTGTCGTGTCAATGTATTACCAAGCATAGTTTGGAGTGTATCCCGTAAGTTAGTTTACTTACTGTTCACCGCTGTCCTTATCTCTCGAGCCACTTTCCTTTCCTGCGGTTTTCGGCCGCCCAGATTGTAGTCTCAATCCCACTTCATGACCACATATGTGTGCAGCTACCGCGCGCACAGTGACCGGTTCAGCAGGGTACAAAATTTTTGCCACTCTAGCGAAGCTCTTTTTTGCTTCTTCCTCACTATCAGGTTGCGATGAGATCACCACCTGCATCAACTCCCGCAGCCTAGAATCCATTCGTGCCACAAACTCCTTTTGTAATCGTTCCTGCATGTCCATCATTCCCTCCTTACTTGTCTCGTCACCCGCTTCCTTTCTGCTTGTAAGCGTCTTCACATCCGATGTTGCCGTGCTTTGCAACGACGAAAACGCACTAGCTGAGCTCGTCATTCGTGGTGTGATTCGACGTGACGCCCGTTTTCGAGCTTTCGAATCTGAACATTCGATCAGCTTCCTGCGAAGATCTGCCAGCGAAGGTAAGCATTCCTGAATCAGACGCAGGTTTCCGATCGCTCCCCATCCATTGGCGTCGCACTTGAGCACGTACTCTTCACCTTTGATCGTCAAGAATCCCAGCTCATGTCCGCCCACCTGTTCACTATTCAGAAGGTCATGCACCAAAAACTGTGTCAAAGGCATGCGCATTTTCGTCTGCCCGTCCTCCACACGAAGACTGAACATGGCTTGCATACTACTTTCAAACCACTCACTGCTTCTTGCTACGGGATCAAATGCAGATAATCTTAGTATGTCGTCCGCGATCACCGATGCTGCCACAACTGCTGCTGCGTGACCTGAAGAAACCGCACTGCGGATAAGTTCATCAATGTTTAGTACATTTTGCCACAAGGCGGACAGTAATGTTGCTCGCCATTTCCGCGCGTGTGAGCCCAGGCCAGGTGTTTCTTCTTGGTTTTCCGAACAGAAGCCGTCAGATCTGGAGCTGATTATGGAGGAGTTGTTCTCCAATGGTCTTGACTCATTCGGGCGATTCCGGGAGGCTGAGGAGCTCGACGTTCGTCCTTCGGGACGTTTTTCGCGATCGTCGGATGCCTGGTTTTGCTGTTGTCTATCCCCTTCTTTAACCACCCGATTTCGCTTCAACGCCATTGACTTTCTCTGTTCTGCTGAAGATTCATCTCCACCCACTCCAGACAATACAAATGGTGAATGGGACCAATTCACGGTATGTATGACGACAGCAAGAAAGCGTGCATGGACGCGAGACTCAAGAACAGCCTCACAGAAGTCCTGGTTGGAATGAGCTGCAGCCGCCTTTCTCAACCCTTCCATCATCCGAGCCAGGAATCGAGGAAGAAGAGCCGTACTCAAACGCGCAGAGTCTATTCTCGTCAAGAAAAGTACGAGGAATCTGTATGCTGCCAAGTCGTCAAAGGATGCTAGAATCTGTTCCGGAAGCCGGTGTAGAACCACTCTGTGATCTCTTGGGGCATATGATGTTGAGGCTCGTCCGTGAAGTCGTCCATCGAGCAGTCGAATGTGTGAGGGATGGTCAGTATTCAAGGAATATGTGCTTACGAGGCTGATGAATCTGATGGCGAAGATATCGGTATTGCAAGGATGAATTGATGACATAATGTTCACGGCGGCTTGTTCGTCAAAAGTGCCGGCGCGTGCCCTTTTATCCCCACAATAAGTACGAAGCATGTCTAAGAGCATATCCCAAGCTACTTCTATGTTAACTTTGAGCCGACCTGAAGCTGGAGTTGCATCATTGTCTTCTTCGCGTAAAAGTCGGGCTGACAAGTGTGCAGGATATGGTGGAACCCACGGATTTGCTTTCTTATATGGAAACTCGGGGGTAGAAGTGCTCAAGTTGAGGGCTCGTTGTATTGGACACGGCAACTTACACAGCAAGTCATGCAACTCACCGTAAACTGCTTGGCGATACGAACGACGTTCTGACGTCGATGCTGTATGTACGCCACTGTTATTACTGCTATCATCCGGGGCGGAAACTGAGCTATATGGCAGTTGATGTATCGCTTGCAGGGCTTCCTTCAGTTCTGATGGTTCATTGGCGACTGCGCGAATATAAGTGGCATGAATTGCTGCTTGCTTTCGGAGGGCATCAGACAGCCCTATAGGTTCCTTGTCTGGATGACTCTGTGCAAAACTTTCGCTTTGTTTCTCTGAGGCAGAACTATCGCCCCCGGAAGAACCTGCGGCAATGATAGAATCTGACTGAATGCCTGTCCTCGAAACGCTTCTCTGGCGTGGTTTGCGTAGAAGAGCGCTCATCTCACCACCGGTCTGTTCTTGCAACGCTCGCAGGAATGGGTTTTCATTTTGGACTGGAAGTGTGTTCATATTCCGTGAAGATGGTGAAGCTTTATCCCATTTCCTCACTAGAGTGTCTTTCCTCAACGAATCTGCATCAAGTACAGATTCGCGTTTTACCTGCTGTTGCAGCGGACTGAGCACCGTGCTTCTCTGGGAAGCTTCTCGACGTGCTGTTGTATCAGCGCTGGGAGTATCACCAAGAGAGATGGGTCTCAATCGTATGCGGGGTTTTCCACGTTTCTGCTGAGCTTTGAAAGGGGGAGAGCGTTCTTCAGCGTTAGGATGTTCTTTCCTAGTAGTTGTCTTGGAGTAAAGCGCAGATGCAAACTGTGACAGGAATTCCTTCGCCGACTCTTGAATATCAGATATCCTCGTGGATTGTGTCTGGACCTGAATCCCGCTCATGACTGAATGTATGGGTGCTTTCTAATCCCGTGGTAAATCTTCGGCGATGCAGCACAGACCATCAGAGTTTCAGTTGTTCAGTAAACTCCCGTCGTACTCGTTACATTTTTGCAGAAATTCGGCTCCGAGCCCACGGCGCGACACTGATCCGAGAAACGCGTTCAAACTGAAAGAGCAGCAGAAATTAGCAAAATAATACTGCACCCTTGGTACAGTACAAGGGTAAAGGGTTGCAAGCCCTACCGTTGTAACCCTTTACCCTTCAGTACCTTTGCTACTTCCAAACATGCACCCGTTCGTTCACGTTTTCATGTGAAGAGTACTTGGAAGGAAAAAAGAGCTCTTCTTCTTTTGAGTTAACACATGCGGCTTTCTTCACGTTAGGCGATGAACTTCCTTTTCTCACCTTCTCATCGGAATGCAGCCCTCCGCAACTTTGCTCCGTTCACGGCTGCTCCCGCGTTCACCATGTTTGGTGTTCGCTTCTCACGTGATCACATCCTTCGTCTGTCAGCAATTCTATCCCTAAGAGCTTTGCTCACTGTGTTTGATCTTCCCTTAGAGAACACCGCCACAGCTTATATCACGTCGTTACTATCATCAATGACAAATATGGCGATCGTCCTTGCTCTCACATCTAACTATTTCCATTTTGAAGGTCTCCTTGGTAGAATAGGCGCTTTCTTTTTTCCATCCCCTCGAAAACCATCTGCATTCATCATTCTCTACGCCCGACTTGTCTTCGTTCTCGGGCCACTTGCATCGTGGTTTGAAACTGCCGTTATCACTTATGAGATAATGAGCATTGCTCGAAGATGGGAGGCTAGTATGCAACGAGCAGCTACGGATGGATCACACGTTCCGCGTCGACTATTGCTCGCGTTCACCTTTCTGTGCATCACTGGCAGTGTCGCCATCGGGGTTACATTAGGCCTCGAGAATCGAAAGGTTGGTGCAGGTGCAGCCACGGCTAGCTTGCTGTTGCTGACGTACAGCTATTTGAATGACGATGCAAACGTTGTAGAAGCTGCAATGCTCTCTTTATATGTATGCACCCTTCTGATATTTGCAAAGGGCGAATCGCAATTGCTCTCAGATGAGTCCAGAGCGATGCTCTTAGTTGGCACGGTGGTACTACTCTGCACAGCCATGTCGCGGGCGACGCGTTTCGTACGTCTTCTCGCCATTGGATTTGAAGAATTCTATAGAGAGGAAGAAGCCGGTATTGCATGGGGTCAGGGCTCCGTGCAAAACTCTTTTGGGGTGCTGACCATCATAGCAATCACGTTTCGTATCCTCATCTGGTCGCAAGAAGTGCACGAAGGAGAGTATGTCGCAGAATGGTGCCGAATCACTCAAGTGATCGCAGTGGTTATTCTGTACATATTTTACTCGCAAAGGTAGTTCCGTGGCTTCGACAAAACAATACTCTAACTTGGTCTGTAAAACGATGATCAGCTGACTACACGAGAGAGCCCTCCGTATTGCGCTGACCACTAACAACAACTACTTCGCGAATGTGTTCGTCCTTTTCATCACCAATGTGCAGCACCTGCGTTTTGGCACTCTACTTCTTAACCGCGTGATTCGCTTTACGTAACTTCAAGTGCGACATGAAAGGAACTTTTCCTAGCAGAGATTCCCATGACCGGGCGCAGAGGGCCGCTTTGATACATACCAGAGTGTTGAAATCAAGAAGGGGAGGCATGAAGAAGATCTCCAATGAGTTATGCCAAAATGACGTTCAACACGTGCATGCGGCTTTCAGCACGAAGGAGAAAAACCAATCGTTGAAAAGGTTCTTCAGCTAACGTGACAACAAAGATGCAGTAGTGAACGATGGTTGCAAGCAAGTAAAAGGGATTATACCTTGTGTGCAAGACGCCAGTCGGGCAAGGGTGAACATTGCCGACATATTACTTCTTGGAAATCATGCCAGTTTGACGGGCATACTCAAAAATGCCACCTGCATCAATAACCGGTTGGACGTCTCCAAGTTCGTTGAGCTTGTATTTCCGACCAGTAGTGACATTAGTAATTGTGCGCTTTTCGAAGTCGATATCACCCTCGTCACCCGTTGTGAACTCTTCCACAAGGCGTTGCTGACTTTCCCACGGGTATAATTCTCCAGTGGCCGAGCAGTTTCGGAAGAAAATTCGTGCATAACTCTGAGCAACCACGGCACAACCACCGGAAGCACCTAGAGCAACAGGCGCGTGCTCTCGACTAGAACCGCAACCAAAGTTATCTCCAGCGATTATGATGGGATATTCTGTCGAATACTGTCCGTCCTGCACATAGCGAGTTGGATAGAGTTCTTCTGGTAGACCAATGAGCGCGAAGGAGCCCAGTTTGCGGTATTCCTCCGGATCGGATGGAACCAGAGTGAGATATTCGGCGGGGATGATTTGATCGGTATCGATGTTGTCGCGCACGACGAATACCTTCCCTCGAATATGATTTCCGTCTCTCTTAGCATAGGTATTCGCAGCCATTGTTTGAAGCCTACATGGTTTGTTTGACGAAGGCTGTCTCAGGGGCTGCGCAGGGCGCCTTGATGAGTGAGAATTGGTCGTAGATTTGACGGTGAGCGGAACTGAAGCTACGAAAGCCATTTAGTTCACGTGGATGGAGGCAGATGGCAGCCGTTTCACGAACGAAATTGAGCTTTTCGCTCGCAGGGACGGAAGGAGAAGCGGACTATGAAAGGATGACACGGACACCGCAGATTGGGAGCTGTCACAGCGCAGAGAATTAACTCGGCCCCTTCTGGAGATGACGAGTTCCGCATGGCCCCCCGTTGTCCAGTGTCCGCGAGGTCAAGCGTGTCCCAGCTGTGCTCCGGATTTACTGTACAAATGGATTTCGTCACCTTGGCCAATCAGCGATGCCAAAGTGCCTCAATTGCAGCCTTGAGCTCATGGGCGAGTAGACCATCACCCTCCACGACATTGCCTCCCTCCCAGGAAACGCCCCATCATTCCAGAGGACGTCTCCAACGTTAGCTTTTTTCAAAGGTTGTTTGCTAACCCCAACCTAGACTTCAAGATGTTAGCAAAGCTTCGTCGGGCATATTCTACGCCTCCTCAACTGCCATCTGATCCTCTTGAAGCCCTGCAAACGCTCCTCGACACCGAGTTTCCGGACACCTCAAGTACGAAGTTTCTGACGGATCATACTTTAAGACGCTATCTTACAGCTCGCAAGAACGACCCTGTCAAGGCTTTTAGACAGCTTAAACAGACCATTGTCTGGCAAGATTCGTACAAGCCCTCACTGCTTTATTCCGAACACAAACAAAGCATCCACCATGAAGCGCAGTCCGGAAAGATGTATGTGCTACCACAGGTCGATAAGAACGGTCGTTCAGTAATCATAATGCGACCCGGTCTGGAAAACTCTTCAGATGGAGCAGGGAATGTACGATATCTTGTGTATACATTAGAGCGAGCGGCACGTTTATCGGAACGACATGGAGATGGAAAGTTCATCGTTGTTGTAGATTATTTCACCGGCAAGATCTCCCCGTCGACTAGTCCCTCGCTTAGTACTATGCGTGAAACTACAAACATTTTGCAAACACACTACCCTGAACGTTTGGGAGGAATGTTGCTGTTTGAAGCCCCGTCGTTCTTCTTTGGCTTGTTCAAGCTTATAAAACCGTTCATTGATCCGGTGACTAGTGGAAAGCTTCGTTTTCTTAAGAGGGGACAAGATGTTGATGCCCCGTTTCTGGACTGGGATGCCATTCCAGAAGACTATGGTGGACGACTTCGATATGAGTTCGACCAGGTTAGCTACTTTGATCAGGAGAAGTAGGTAGTTGAATAGAAATCTCTCTCCCTTTGTAAATTACCAACGGCAAGGGATAGTAGTCATCTCGCTATCATGTACACCCTAGCGAGAGTGGGTTCGAGGTTTGCAAACCGTGAAAGGTGCCAGAAGTACACAGATACTCAATATGGGTAGGGTTTACTCAAGGTTAGCAATCGCTACATTAAATGCAGAAATCGTAGAAGCTCATTATCACACAGAACGCAGAATGCAGTACTCCCCAACTCGCAGAGTTTTGTTCTTCAAGCCCAATGCCGTAGTGGTTTCGGCAAACAGCCCCTGCCAGAATTTTTAAAAAGTCAGCTTCTGAGGCTGGAACCACCTAACGGAATGGGTCAGATATCGGTGCCGGTGTTGCTTCTACCTCCTGATGGACCACCACTGGTATATTTCCAGATTCTTGTACTACTGCCGCAAAGGCTCCTTGTCCAGAACTTATGCACCAGGCTATCAGGAACATGAGTATGAAGTGTGCGCTGAAAGTTCTCACTCCTTTTTTCCCGAACATTGTTCTCCGTGGGCTATTACGGGGCGACCAGTGTTCCAAAGTTCAACAGAAAGCTGGGCGGTAATAACAGTAGACTATGGTTTAAGAAGCCGGAAGTAAAGAGGGTGGGATTGAGCTGCTCTGAAAGCGAGACGGTTTTTGGCTGTGTGTGCCGATGGCAGTGTTCACATGGAAGCTCATTACGGCTCGGACCCCTTGCTTAAGTACTGCTCAAAAAATACTATCGTGAGTCAACTCGTTCCGTGGGGCTCCTTCCGGAAAGATGTGCACGCATAGTGCGCGGTGGAACATAACGATTCCTAATGAGTGGATGTTCATCTTCTACGGCTCTGCTCTCAACTCAGTTTTCAGTTCTCAGTTCCCAATCATACTCAATAAGATGATAAACCCGGGTTGACAAGAAGTGGAATTCCATGTTCTGCTGACATGCACAATTGATTTGCTGGGAGGAAATTCACGAGAGCAAACGCGTTATCTTGTGTGTGGTATGACGCCAACAGAGACTGTTTGATCTACCTGTAGATGCTTCATTATTGGAAAGAACCAAGTGCTTCGTCCGACAGTCCTGCTAGCAAATCGCAAGACTCCCTCACACCGATCATGAGAGTTTCCAAATTGACAAATGACCGAAGGAGATTCGACGAGCATTAAAGCATGACAGGCCATTTTGGCGGATAGAATTAGCAATCCTAACCCTTACTGTCGGTGCTCTTCACACTCTAGCATCTGCACCTTGCTCGTCGGTGTATGTGGTCAAGATCATCTGAAAATACTCTGGATGCTAAGGAAGTTGGGCATGATCATGGCTATCCTGGGATTCCGTTAACAATTTATCGCTGATTTCATACTGAAACAAGCAAACTTGCGAAAATCATACTAACTACGAGGCCATTGCATGCGTGATCGTTGCAGTGCCGTTTCAAAGAGACAGAAAGCTACAGCTGTGCACTTGTATTCAGCAGGGCCGTATATGTGACCGAATGACTTGGTATAAAGGGGAATGATGTTGATTGACTGATTCCAGAGTCAAGCAGTCAGTCCGTCAGTCATTGTCAAGTCAACTGTTACGAACTACACAAGAAAAGCGGCCTTTGGTCTCAGACGGAGCTGCAGGCGAAACTTTATGAGCGGACGTCTCCTGAAAACAACAAACGCAAAATTATGTCTTCGTCATCTTGCTTTCAAGACATTTGTTCTACTTTCTCTTAAGCAATAAACAAGGCTTAAAGAAAGCGCTTCATAAGGCGCGGGCTTCTTGGAAATGCATCCAATACACTCTTACATACTTGCTTTTTAAATCTGTGTATCTGCGTTTTCAGGAGACGCATAGTACCTGTATGTAGTTTTAGTAAAGAATATTGGAACGGTATTTTTATTGCTAAGGCAACAAGAAACAATTGAGAAACTCAATTCAAAGACACATCTCCGCACTTGTCCTTTTCAGAAGGATTATTCGTATGGGTACGGAAAATAGAGAGGCAAAAAGATTTTCTCTGGCAAGATTTGCCAAGAATCAATGACGTATACGTTCTTGGATATTTGTAGTAGAGAATTTGTCTATGAAGAAACAGGAAACCGTGCATTCAATTCGGTTGTTGCCCTTCAATGCGGAAATGGAAGGAAATTTTCTTGGAAGACCTCTAGTAGAGGTGTGCAAAAAAACAGACATTGCTTTGTTGTTGTTGTTGGTTTTGGGCGGATGAAGCCTAATTCCGACTTCGACGTACCAGCTCTATAGGAAGCTAGTCTCTGCCTTGAAGGCCAAGTTCTCGAGGCAGACCCATTTGCGGATCCATTTCGCTTCCTCCTGATTCGCATCAGCAGGAAGGTCGGTACACCACGGCGGGCGGATTAATGCATTTTGCCCAAAGCGAGGATCACTGGCGGTTCCCACCTGATCCCTCAGCGCAGTACTAATCCAGCAAGAATTGACTTGGCACCGCAGCTCCAGTGATGAGCTACGACAGCTTCAACTTCGACCCATTTCGCCTGGACGAGTTTAACGACATCCCGGGTCGAGATTGCTTTGAAGGCTGTAAAAGAAGTGCTGGATCTTCGACATGGTTGCGGAGACACTGAGGTGTAAATGACGTAGGATACACTGTCAGACCAGATTGAATGGGCTTTGGAACATCTTCTTTGCATCAAAGAAGATGTTTCTAAACTGCTTCAAAATTGTGCACAGATGCTAAGTGATATGTACGTAGAAAGAACCGCAAAACGCCACTGCAACTTTGAATGAACGTTGAAGAAATCAAAGCTCAGTGGGACGGTGCAACGGATCATGCTTCACAGAAACAATATAGATCACGGAGATAGACGTTAATCTCAGAGAGAAATACCCGTAAGAAAGGCTCTGATGGAGGGAGTCACAATAGAGAATAAACCATCAGGAGAGATAACCGAGACCAGGTATTTATCACCCTTTCTTTCTAACCATTTCTGGAACGCAAAGTAGCAATCCTCTGCCTATCCTTTGTCCCAGCCACAAGTAAGCCTATATGCTCCGCAATGCAGAGTAATGTAGCTTCTGCTGAAAAGGCGCCAAGGGGTTATAGCTGACAATAAGATCAGGGATAATTCGAATGCGTGCAAGGTCGCGAAGCCGAGCAACCGGCACGTTATGTATTGAATGAGTAACGGCAAGCTCCCCCACTCCAGAAGGAGGAGGTAGAGCCTTAGTGCCCATTGTGTGTGTTTGTTGCTCCCCTCGTTGACTCAAATTGGGCGTACAGCTCAACACTATAGCACAGCAAGCACTCGGGAGGTCGTTAAACTCGTCCAAGCGATCGGTCAGCTTACCGGTCTTGGACCTGGGTGGCAAGTCGTGAAAAGGCCCCTGTCTAGCTGCACGTACGCAGTCGGTCACGAACCTGTTGTCAGAAGAAGATCCAACCGCCGTTTCCCTGCTTTTTTTCCCTCGAAGTAAGAGCTCCAAAGGAGCCTCTGGACGGGGGTTTTCCAGGATTTTCTCTGACGACTGCGCTTGGGTCTGATGTTCATGCCAGCTACGCGCCGGTTCTATTGTCTGATGTCGCAGATGATATGAGGATTGGGTGAAAGGACGTCGTCAGTGGTTTCTATGGCGGCCAACGTGGTACATGCGAAGCCTTGTCGTGGTGTGCCCCTGAACCGGTGATCTCTAGGGGATGAATGAAGAGGTGAAGAGAAGAAGGCGATAATCGTCGGAAACGACAAGCTTTAGCGGTTGAAGACACCTACGGTACCTAATAATTTCTTCGTCTCCCAGTGAGTGCAGCACGGCTACTGATTTTTAGTTGGTGGCTGCGGTATAGGAGCGAGTATTGTAGGCTGTTCGGGTTCTTCGCAAACCCCCACGCTACGAGGAATTAATGTATGCGTGTCGTAAAGAAGAGAGCACAGCGGTATCCTGCTCCGTGTATTTCTGACAGAGCATTGAATTAAATGTAGACTTTACTCCCAATGCAAGTGTTTTAGCTCGAGAACAGGCTCTCATTAAATCCAGTATCATGTTGCGTTACACGCCTACGCATCCCCGCTCTTACCTTCAAGACAAGTCTTCACTCTTACATGTCGAAGGTTTGCAAAAGGACAGTGGCACCAGAAAAACTGGAAATCGTGGCGGGACTGATGGCAGTTTTTTGGATCAACGACCAAATCAGTGGGTAGTTCTGTGTACCGTTTCTTCGGTTTCTGCCAAACCGCTTAGGATTATCAACTTGGGATTTCGCTACGGTGCGTATACGCTTTTCTTTTTGAGCGTTTCATGCATGGCTCCGAGGCTATACTAAAAGGACAACGTCTCAAGTGTCGTGACGGTACAATAGTACCAAACAAAGTTTTGCTGTTTCTCGTGTTAAGATGGATGAGGCTCGCTCGTCTGTACACTATCACCTCCGTTTCATAAGCCGCAATGGGTAAATCGTTCTGCCCGAGTGAAACTGTAATCCTTCCCTTTAGAAGCGTTTTCAAAACTGGTAAAGGAGGATGTTATGAAGCAGGATTGTCAAGTACTATTGATTGTCACGCAGACTTCGTCAAATGGGTATTAGCATCAGCAGTTGCGTTCGCTGGCAGGCCTTAGACCCGCTCTGATTCCTGGTATTCTGTGTTCATCTGTGGCAAGAATTCTGAAGTGATGTATTGCTGGTTTTCATGTATGGCCCCAAATGGTGAGCGTTCAAGTTTAAATCAGCAAATGATGATAAGCTCTCAGTCGCCAGAATGCACAAGCAGACACGCAAAGTACTTATAGTTCATTCCGTTGATGCAGGTGGTCGTTGAGCTGTCTCACAACATGTTACCCGTAGTACTTTGGGCTTGGATTTCGTCTTTGTCCTATATGATGGGTTTTCTTTGTAGTGTGAAATGAACAGGGAGATGTTATTCTTTCTAGCAATCGTGGGGCAGCGAACGGCGGTTGTTATGATATGATCATACTTTGATTGATGGGAATGGACTTGTTTGCGCTTTCCCACTTTCATCTGTCCTCAGAGAGGTTTAATAAGTTTTTGGGGCTATGCATGAGGACTTTCGGTTCAGTTTTGGGGTTATGTGGTGCCGAGCTCGTAGTGATGGCATGCTGTAGGACAGAGACATACATATCATATAGACACCACAGTGCAAGACGCGTCCGTCCAAACCAGCGCCAAGAGCAAAGAGTAACTGAACCTCTGGAGCCAGTATCGAAGTACACTAGCTAGCACGCATTTTTTTCGTATCAATGTTGATGAGTGCAGCGAAGATGTACTGACGATGCAAAGCTTTCATATCTGGTGGTACTGTAGGAATTCTTATCAAAGGACGCCTCGCTCTTTAAGCACTTAAACATCGTAGCCATCCTATTTTTCCACTATAGTTGCTACGTGCAGCCCTAGTAGTAGACATTTTCTAGCACATCGAAGGTGGTCTCGAAGCCAAGAAAAAGAGTTTAAATACTGTAATCAAATGAGATGAGGGATCGTCACGTGAGAGTTTTTGGCAAGCCCTACCATGGGCGAGCTCGAGCACATGCTTTCAACCCTGAAGTCGTGTAGAGCTTTCAAGGGAAAGCGAGGTGGATGAATCACAGACGTATTGTTCGGGGACCAAATCGGGCGCTCAGCGCAGATAATAGAACCAGTATCCGCGAGTGAAACACGGTTTTATAACAGTATGACGACGGATGTTGAGGTCAAGGCGGCAAGCATAACATGGTAGTGCGTCACACGCTGGTGTGTTCGGTGGTGTTGTAGTTTGAAAAGAGCTTTAACTATACATGATCTGGGCGTGTCGCTATTCGGTCGCTACAGCGTCCTGTGATGTAAAACGAGGCGTGACGGTCTTATAGATACCGCAAGAGCGAGACAGACGCAAACACAGAGCAAAGAGTTTTGGTAAGTGTTCTCCCGATGTTTGGCAGACTCTATGCTCCTTTTTTGTTGTTCCGTATATGAGAAATATGGACGGACGAGTGGGGACTACGGGGCACGACAAGGGGCAAATTTGGACCCAAGCCTGCGGCTAGGAACCAATCTTACAGTGCACGCCATAAAGATAGGACACCCCATATTTTGTGGCGTCTTGGGTTCAAAATAGGGCCATGTATAAAACAAAAGCGGTGAAAAGGACTCTTTTCAGAAGACCAATCAGGCCCAACAGGCCGTTTTATAAAAAACTAAAAACGTCTGGATGTTATTCCGATTCGGCTTTTACAGAGGGTGTCATATCTATAAGACATTTCCACTTTACGCCACCTTACAGAGCCCATACTATGCTTCTAATAGTCTGTCTTGGCCCCCCGCTTCTCTAGGACCTGTACGCAACGCTTTGGCATGCTGCAAAGAAGCTTGTAGATGTAGGATGAGTCAATTTCGTCCCATGATTCTAACACACAACACTTGAGCTCTGACAGGTTAGAAAACTGACGAGCATTTGCATAAACCTTCCTTGCAAGTATGCCCCACATGTTTTCTATCGGATTAAGGTCCGGACTCTTGGCAGGCCACTCCATAACGGTGATGTTTTGGTCTTTAAACTACTTTTTGGTGAGCTTTGCGCGATGGATAGAAGCATTATCTTGCTGAAACGTCCAACAACAATCAAAGGTCTTCTCTGCAAAGGGCAGCGAATAATCATCCAGTGTCTTGCAGTACTTTTTGGAATCCTGGTTACCACTTGTGATTGCTAAAACAGATTTACCACGTTCTGCAAAAGCACTCCATACCATCAAAGAAGAACCCCCTGCCTGCCTGCAAGAAAATATCCTTTCTTACTTCCTTATGTCATGCCAGTAGTACGCGAGACGGTCTGGGCCATCTAAATTTAACTTCTTTTCATCAGAGAATACAACCTTGGCCCATTCCTGTGGCCGCCACTGGAAATGAGCTGAAGCCCATTCCATCCTCTTGGTACGGTGCAAAGGGGTGATGTTGGGGCATGGCAGCATTTTCTTGTAATCGAGAACGGGTGCTTTCTGCAACATGCGCTGGGTAGTACGAAGGGACACCGAGAGTTCCAGAGTCTTTCGAAGAGCACGGGTGCTCATATTGCCCTTGGCAGCCTCGTGAATGAGGCGTCGTTTCGCAAACACGGCGAGTTTCGATGGCCTACCGGAACTTTGTTTCACTCCATAGGTCTCTTTGAGGCGGATAAAGTTGCTTACAACGCTGCGCGACCTTCCCAGCGCCTTAGCCAAGGATGAGACGCTTTCTTTGACACTGTGCAGAGCCGCGATCATTTATTGTTCTTTCTTAGACAAACGGAGTCGTTTCATGCCCATGATTGTGGTGGTTTTTGGGCTTGCGGGGGAACCTTCGGCTTGCTACAGAGCCATTGTTACCATATAAGGGCTTTGGCGCGTCATTGCAGTGCGTATCTGTTTGCTTTTGCCGCGTAAAGCGGAAATGTCTTATAGATATGACACGCACTGTAATAGCTGAATCGGAATAACATCCAGACGTTTTTAGTTTTTTATAAAACGGCCTGTTGGGCCTGATTGGTCTTCTGAAAAGAGTCCTTTTCACCGCTTTTGTTTTATACATGGCCCTATTTTGAACCCAAGACGCCACAAAATATGGGGTGTCCTATCTTTATGGCGTGCACTGTACTTGCACAAGTTGAATCAACGATATCACGTGCTTATCGCAGTGTTACCCAACCAGCAGCCAATCAACCGCAAGGCAGAAAATTCTCGAGAACTGAATGAAAAAATGATATCGAGAAGCTGTGGAGGGGCTGAGATAAGTATGGACCATCGAGTTAATAACTCCTCAACCGTCTGTGCGGTAAAGGGTTGCTGGAGGACCCAAACTGCATTCCATCACGCGGATTTGGACAACCCTAGCTAGCTAGGCCGATAGATACAATGCGTCCCGTTCAACCCTATTCGGCCACCGTTGCACAGGGGTGCAGTCTGGCAGCGGAAGTTGACAGTATCCCTATAACCCTTACCCTTGGGTAGTCTACACTAGTGTTTTCAGTAAGGGGCGAGCAGGGGCCAAAGCGTACACGCTCGCAACCTGTAAGGACATAATCTGAACTGTCACGTGGAGCTGGACAGCGCAAGTCGGGCGCATGGAGCGCGAAGCCTTGCATGATATATCTCGTCAAACTTGAAGTGCGTCTCGGAGCTGAAGCAGTCTCAAGTGCTTTGGGGGAGCCAATGGGCGATTATAACGCCCAATAACTGATATCACTCGCGTATGCACAGGGGGCGCGCTCCAAAACACGATACTCGCCAGGCCCCATGTACACGGCAGCACTTGACGAGAGCACTCCCCGCCCTGGGGATAAGCGCCTGCTGAGCTTCGAAAGCGCATCCGGCGCCGTTCGGGCAGCTTCAGTTACACTGTTATCTCTTGCGAACGACGCACGTTTTGGAGCACGATGCGACGGCCCAAAGTTGTATCAGTCGCCAACAAGGAATCATGAACATGCAGCGAAAAATCTTCCGAAAACTGGCGCAGTATCACACTTGCGCGAAGCACGACGACTGTCTCGCGCTTACAGACCGCGCGTTATCACTTGCCGTTCACCGAAAAGGCGGCGACGTTTCATTCGATTCCCGAGCCACCCGAAGCGCCCGTGCCAAGGAAGACAAAATTACCTTTGGTACCAACACGTGCACGAAGCACCAGGTAAGCCATGCATTCGCTCCCCCTCCGACGAGCGGGCGCCGCCCAGCACACAAAAGCATCCGTTGCAGCTGCCCCCGTGACAGATAGATGAGTTGGAGAGGCGCGTTCGATGAAAGCAGTGTGCAAATTGGCCGCCTGTGACACTGCACTGCTGGCCAATTTGCCTCGAATCTCCGGCTACTGGGAGCTCGGCACCCGGGCGCAAAACACTTCCGGCTACTGGGGGCCCAAGCACCTCGCCGGCGATCAGAGTAAAAACCACTGCCCAACCGGTCCTCTCTCACCGAGGGGAGGAGGCAACCGCTTGGGAGGGACTTTGTGCCCGCTTCTTTGTCTGACCGACGCGAGCGCGACTCGGTATCCGCGAACCTTACCCCTTTCCTGCGCTTACTGACGCTCCCTCCGCACTGCGTCTTCCTCAAGCAGAGCCGTTCTCCTCGGCGTGAATGAGCTCGTCCATTGGCGAAGAGCCTTTGCACCTTTCATGCGTGGCATATCACCTCCTACACCACCCACAAACCTACCTCTCCCCAGCGTAACATACCCACAGTCACGTATGACACCTTCGCATCTTGTGCATATTCGATATTACCTTTGGTACACTACCCTCCCTCCAAATATCTCTCTTGCCCGCAGCATTCCCAGATCCGTCCAACGGAAACCTCCGAAACTATTTCCATTCATGCAGATTCTCCCTTTTGCAGCCCTGCCTACCCCGCCCTCCACACGCGTTTATAAACCCCAGCGACCAGCACACCGAACACCCTTCGTGTTTCTGGCATCAACATACCAACGGTACTGTACCTTCGTTATCTCTCCCACCGTGCTGCATTGCACCAGACCCCGTCCTCACAATGCGCTCCCTCACCATTCCCACCTTTCTTCTTCTCACCGTCTTGACAACCCTATCACGTGCCCAAACAACCTGTCAGCCAGGAACAGCCGGACGTCGTTGTCTACCCTGTCCACCCGGTCGTTACGCCGATGAACCCGCCCTATTCTTCTGCAAGTCCTGTCCATCAGGAACCTTCAGTACCGTAGTAGGCGCCAAATCACCCTCCGTCTGTCGTCCCTGCCCCGCCGGATCGCGCTCATTCTTCGCAAGTGACCAGTGTTTCAAATGTCCCCAGGGCACCTACTCCCCGCGAATGGGCGCTCGTTTCTGTCAGGGATGCCCGTCCGGAACCTTCAGTGAAGCTGTTGGTGCCACTAATGTATCCGTATGTGACCCCTGTCCGAAAGGAACCTTCAGTTCGGGACGAGCCAGTTCTTGTACCACTTGCAATGCCGGTACCTTTGCCGATTTTGCCAGCTCTGGGTTTTGCAAAAGCTGCCCTGCAGGCACGTTCTCTATGAAGATTCGAGCCGTTTCGTCGGACGTTTGTCGGCTGTGCCCGAAGGGAACGTTCAGTTTCCAGGGTCAATCCGTGTGCGGTCGTTGTAACCCGGGAAGCTTTGCCGATCAACCAGGCTCCAGATTCTGCAAGCAATGCCCATCCGGAACATTTAGTCTCATCATTGGTGGCACGAATTCCGGCGTGTGTAAACCCTGTCCGAGAGGAACTTTCAGTTTCCGGGGATCTACGAAATGCAATCGTTGTGATGCTGGACGCTATTCGGATGTTCCCGGTTCCGCCTTTTGCAAACAGTGTCCCGCAGGTACCTTTGGACTTGCCATTGGCGCAATCTCATCGTTTGCTTGCAAACAGTGTCCAAAGGGCACTTCAAGTTTCCGCGGTTCCACCAAGTGCACTCGTTGTCAGCCGGGAACGTATGCCGATCAGCCGGGATCTCCCATATGTCGTCCGTGTCCCGTCGGTACGAAGGGCAGCATCTCTGGGGCACAGTCTCCAGGTGCATGTACTCCGTGCCCGTTAGGCACGTTCAGCAGTCAGGCCGCCGTGAAATGCATACGTTGCGCAAGGGGATCATACGGATCTCGCCGTGGCGCTTCGTCGTGTACCGCTTGCCCTAGCGGTACCTTCAGTATCGCCTTGGGTGCAAAGTCTCCCGATACTTGCAAGCCGTGTCCGAAGGGTAGCTCCAGCTTTGTTCCATTCGGAGGCAATGGTGTTACTAGATGCAATCGATGCCGCCCAGGAACTTTTGCCGATCAGATTGGAAGTCGCTCCTGTAAGAATTGCCCAGCTGGCAAGTTCAGTACTACGGTTGGAGCTGTTTCAACGTTTGCTTGCAAGTCGTGCCCTAAGGGAAGTTTCAGTTTCCCAGGCGCTACCAAGTGCACTTTGTGCAATGCTAATACGTTTGGAGATCAGTTGAGCTCGAATCAATGCAAGAGATGCCCCGCCGGAACATTCAGCCTTACAATCGGAGCAAAATCAGTTGGAGCTTGCAAGCCGTGTCCGAAGGGAACTACGAGGCTGGAGTTTGCTTCGAGATGTACGCGATGCAACGCTGGATCATACAGCGATCAGCAGGGATCACGCTTCTGCAAGCGTTGTCCACCGGGAACGTTCAGTATTGTCATTGGCGCAACCTCTGTCAACGCATGCAAACCCTGTCCGAGGGGAACGTTCAGTAGAGGTGGTTCGACGAAATGTATAAGATGTCGCCAGGGTCAGTTTGCTAGTCAACCGGGCTCTACTGCTTGCACGGGTTGTCGCGCTGGTACGTTCAGTACTGCGATTGCGGCTGTTTCTTCGGCGGTTTGCAAACCTTGTCCTCCGGGTACTAGTAACAGAGGTGGTAGCGCTCGATGCTTCTAGGATGGCTGAGTAGTCGTAGGCAATGTGGTGTTAAATTAGTACCAAAGGTGAGCTTTGTTGTTTGTTTGTTGGCGGGTGAATCCTAATTCGGACCTCGACATACCTGTACCAACACTGTAATAAGCTACCGTGTGGTCTCTGCCCCGAGAGAGAAGTCCTCGAGGCAGACCCAGTTGCGGATCCAGTTTGGTTCGGAATACCACGGTGAGTTGATTAATGCATTGTGCTCACTCAACATGTGCCAAGGCGGGGCCACTGGCGGCTCCCGCTTCATACCTCGCGCAGTAGTAATTCAGCACTGCAGCTCTAGAGATGAGTTACAATCGGGCAAATTCGACCTATTTCCCCTGGGCGACATCGCACGTCAGTGAGCTTTGGATAGAGACGCGCAAAAAGCGCCAACAAAAAGGACCAAAATGCAACCTGCGTTCCTCTTGTTCTGTTCTGAAACACCGTGTGTAGCTAGATACTAGTTTGTAACTTTGCATGTTAAAGGGTTTATAAAGGGTAGACGGATATACGGATAGCCCTTCAACCTTCTTTTCGTACCACCAGTTCCCGTAGTATGGATCGAGATCCGTAGCGAAAGTCCAACCGAGGCAAAAGCCTGGCGCAGGCACTCAAAACTACGAAAAGAGGAGCAATGACATTTTTGTCTCAGGTATTCAAACGGGCGAGTCTTCTCAGGAGTACATGATGTCTTGTTGTATAGCCTGACTCATGCTAAAGGCCCTTGATCTAACGCAACAGTGGGATCCGAAACGAAAACAGTGCTCTTGCGGTTCGGGGCCGTGCATCATGTTCAGTACAAGTCACGTCTCGGGTTTCGGGCTTGTCATTCCATTTTGAAGTTGCGTTTCATCTGGGCTTTTCGTGTCTTACAACAGCGGGACGAGTGCGGCTGCTGATAGAGTAGGGCAGAGCACAATGGGCACGTGCATCTGGCCTTCACGTGGTGTGCCTGACTCCGACCCCTCGTCACAGGGACGGAGCGAAATGAGAACGCAGACGGATCTCCAACGGAGGTTAAGGACAGATGTGAAAGGAAGAAGACTAAGAGAACAATGTATGCAAGAGGTGTGGCGCGATAAGTCAGTGGTCAATGATGGGAGTACCGTACATGCACATGACCTGGAACGTGCGACACAATAAGTGCACCCAAGTATCTTGTTGATAGTTGCAAAAATCTCTTCGTATGTGCTACAAAGGTCAATCATCGTACTCGGAAGGACCACAGGATGGGGCACATCTGCTCGGCCTGCTCCAGGGAAACTTCACGATTGAATCTTTCAAGTGCGGGGAAACCAAACGCGCTGTTAGTGCAAGCTCAGGACGGGCAGGTGTCCTAGCCGTAAAAGCTTAATCCCGAAACTTACGGCGAGCTACATTCTGAAGCCCCCTGTGTTGGAGACACCTGTGCTCACACAGCGCATCATTATCACATTCTCCTATCCGTTTGCACAACGCCTCTATACTGGATTCACAGAATACATCCTCAACTTGTATCCGAGCTTTAGGGGTGAGGCGACTTCTTTTCTGTAGCAAAGCTTTACGTCACATGCAGCGCTCTCTTCCTCTCTCCACCGGCTGATAACTCCGGAGCGCTTCGTACACAATGGAAGTGCACTGCACGCAGAGCTCGATCAGAGAGAACGCTCTGATCAGTGGCCCTGTATGATGATATGCTAGATACTAGATGCATCACGCCGCCGCTGCAAGCGTTCTTCATCCTTACTTCTCCCGTGTCACGCTTTGGACCTTGCCAGTATCATAAGTCGCAGCTCCCGTCCGTTCTCTCTCCACACGGTCTATAAACCTAGCCACAGAGTCGAACGACCCTTCAGTAGCCCACGTTTGGTTATGGGTACGATCTTCGAATTTGACAAACTCTTGGAGCGAAGATTGCACAGCAAGGTCATGCATTTGTTTCATCATAGCCTGTGGAACATAGCTTTCCATCAGGCCGCTGAGAAACAGCTGCGGCATGGCAGGGTTCTTACTTCTCTCCTTGCTCCTCCATCAGCTCCTGCTGAGATACCCGACCACTCCGAGAATAGAAAATTCGCGCTTCGTCATGTCGAGAAGGTTGGTGAAGGTGATGTGGAAGATGAGCGCGTTGATGTAATGCTGATATAAGTTAGAAAGGTAGATCGCAACGGCACCCCCGAGCGACTCTCTGCAAACCCAGAGGTTGTCGCATCGACAGACGTAAACGTCGTTACGGCAATTGAGGTAATCGAAAGCGCTTCCTGCATCAATACGCACACCGCTGTCGTTCGGCTTACCAGGTGAGGGTCCATATCCGCGATCATACAGAAAAAGAATATTACTTCTGCACTTGTCGTAAAGGCCGATTACCTTTCTCAATCCAAAACTGGCGCTTTTATCGGTTCCTTGGAAGAAAACGACGGACGATACGAACCGCTTGCGGCCGATGCGAAGAAATCGGACTAGTGGCTGACACGAACGGTGAGCGACGCAAGATCGGTCGCACATCGGGCAATGCAACGTACGCGAGGGTGGATCACATTTTGTTCAGAATATGGAGACGGGGAATGGCGGGAGTGACGGGAGTGAGGTTTTGTGAATGTCGGGGGCGGGTGCTTTTCGGTGTTGATGGCGCGGCGGCGGACATTGGCAGAGGGAGATGAGCGCTCGATCCGGTGGGGACGGCAATGGGGAATGTGTTCTTCACTTGCAAGGCTGTCTATAGCACTGAGCATCGCAAGCGACTCATTCCATTGGACAAGTCCCGACACGTGTGTGGCGCAGCGAAGAATGGCTGAAATTCAGCCGCTGAATCGGCCATCTCAAAGAACACCAGATGTTCATCCAAAACTCCACCGTTCTATGATAGAAGGGCATTCCTGGCACAGTCCATACTTCAAGAATGGCTCTTGAACGCTTTTACGTTTGCAAAAGGCCCCAGCCTGGTACTGGTACTAGGTCTACAATGGAATCTACAATCCCCAACGTCTGTGTTCCAACTCTGGCTCAGCCTGTGATCTCACCAAGAGTTTAATCGTGTCCGTCAGCAGGATCCATGCATAAATGTCATGCACACGGCCTAGAACACAAGCGATTCGTCTTCCCCGTCATCATCATCATCATCATCTAACTCCCAGCCATCAATGTCGTCGTCCCATTTGATGTCCAGCAATCTCCGGCAAATCCCTTCTCCCAATGCAATTTCCAAGCTACCAAGTCGAGTAAGCTCATCTGAAGAACTTTGTCCACTATTACTCTGTGCAGATCTTGTCTCGCTTTCCTCCTCGTCATCTTCGTCGCTCCCAAAGCGAATAAACTCCTCAGACAATTCCTGGAGGCTCCCGAGTTTGGCAGCTTCTTCAGGCTCTTTCTCATCCTCCGTTTGCGGCTCATGATGTGACTGTTCGCTTCCGAAATTACCAGCTAGGAAGTCATCAAATGACAAAATCGGCACGCATGGCGGACCCTGCACCTTCTTCAATGTCTCAGCGTTCGTACTCCCGACTGCCGCTATATCGGACTTGGCAATCGAAATGAGGGATTGAGGCGTCTTTCCAGAGTCGCGTAAAGCTGACTTGGATTCCTGCGGGGTTGCTGTATCGGACCTGATTTGTTTAGAATCATCACAGCTTGGTGCGCAAAGCGTGGTATCTTCCGTGGTGCGTATCTGTTGAAAACTTATGCCATCTTCAGGTTGTGTAAAGTCGAATACAGAAGGGATAACGCTACTGTCCCTAGAACCAGATCTTGAGCTTGCGTTCGACCGTGTTCTTGATGATGAAACAGCGCGTTCGAAAACGACAACCTCACTGTCGTTTGGTACATTTTCGCTTGGCACTGGAAGTCCGGGCAAATCTGAAACATCTTGTTCTTCTTTCTTATTGTCATCTTCGGCAGGTTTTTTCATCCATGATCGCATTCTCTTGGGTGTCAGCGATTTGAGAAGTTTCTTGAACGATATGGGCTTGGATGACGCTGGAGGGCTTCCGACTTTGTCATTATTAACATGGACCCGTTTCACTAATGGGGTCGATACAAAAGCTGACTCGTGCACTTCACTTTCGGCGATTGATACCGGACTACCCACCGTTTCGTTCATCGCGTTCCCAAGTTTCAATCCAGTCACTTTTACTGGTCTTACTCTGTTCGGTTCGGATGGTGTAAGATTCTTCATTTCTTTCCCGTTGTGTTCACAAACAAACTTCTGGCAGCGTTTCTTGCGGCTACGTGCTGTTTTTCTTGGATAAGTTGTTCTCGTTCCGATTATTACCGTCTTTCGCTTCAAAGAATGCAACCGTGCGTCAAAACCCCGAGGTAAAAGTCTTCCAAAAGTGTTCGCCACGTTGAAATCGCAGTTTGGGCAGCCTCCGACATGCAATTTTTGGTGCGTCTTGCAATCTTGGTGTGAGAGGAGGCTGCATCTTTCTCAGGGGGAGCACTTCGCTCTGATTGACATGCAATTTATACATCTCAGATCACCAAGTTGCAGTATACGGATACGCCCGAATTAAGCGCAATTGTCATAAGTGATGTGATACTTCATGATTAAGCTACCTGTGAATTAGAGAACGCCGCCATGTCGTAACTGTGCTCACACGGAGCTTTGATTTGCACCATGGATGAAGTCACCTTGTGGGCCATCGTGTACAGGAGTTTTAAGGCGATGGGTTTTCAATTCCGCGAGGCGGTGATCTCCAGACTCTATAGCACATCGTCGCTGCACCTCAGATTACCTTCAGCTTCTGCCCGCTCCGTGAATGGCGTGACCGACGTTTACTTGAGAGTTCACAGTGATGCACGTCGCTGCCACACGACTCACGAACGCCGCACATGCTAGTCGCTGTTTCGTATCGTAGATTGTGACAGCAATTGCTAATTCAGGTCAACCGCGATTTTAAAATGTTTAGCCCTGTCCTGTGGTGACCCAATCCCAAACTCGAGGTCATCACACCAACTTCATGGCTTCACTCACCGGTCATCGCTCGAATGTCCTTCCCGCGCACGTATACCTCTCGTTCTCAAGTCTGATCTATGGGTCTTATCGAAGTCATTAGGATTGTGTTGTATGTCATTGAATGGACACTCAACACGGCTGTCCTTGTAATTTTCCCAAGCCGCCTGGCAACTGAAGCGCCAACGGTTAACAACACAATGGAAAATATCTGTCTCTTCAACGCAAACGTAGGACGAACAAGATGTGAATTCGGCGTACGTTTTCTTTGAGCTCTTCCCGCGATTTTGCGTATTCCTGACCTGAATGTAGCTTGCGTGGTCCGCTGTGGCTCTTTTCTTTCTTACGTGCACCATTGTGTGGTATGCGATGGAATACTGCAGCAAAGTTCGACTACCTGAACGCACTGAAATGCTGATCTTCTTGTGGCTTGGGCTGTGGTGGGTAAGTTGATTACCATGAACAGAGTGTTTCCGATGTATCATTTCCTTCTACTCACGTGCTTGAGCTCTGGATCTATGCGCCTGGAATTTCGATCTCGCGGCAGTTGGTGGGTAGCATAGCTCTTACAATCGTTAAGTCGTCAAGGGCTCCTTCCATCGCAGTTGTTCCTGTCGTGTTGGCGTGGATACTGTTTGCCTTGTGTCTCATTTCTGCCTTGGTTGCGAGCAGAGGTCCTACTCTGAAAGGGACCCGGACATTCTTCTCCCTATCGCAACAGAATCTTGCAGCAGAGGAACCATGAGAGACTTGGAAATCGTTTTACCACAAATGGGCGTTCACCGCAGGAGATCTCTATCTACTCTTTCCTTCTTCCAATGCTACGTTTTCGTGGCTCGTGCACTGGTAGAGCTGTATATGATTGCGCGTGCTTCTATTTTGCTATCCATGTGTTTGTCTTTGGCATTCAAGTTCGGGGATACATGGCGCACACTGGAGGCGAGGGAGGTGTCTGAGACGAAGAAAGGTTGCTATCCGTAAGAAACTTAATCGCCTGTCCATTTCGCTTCCGCCGTTAGTGGAGGGAAGACGGGTATATACTTCGTGAAGGCGGATTGGCTTGTACCCGTCTGACACGAAGAGTCGTTTTGTGATGTACCTGGTGTTATTTCGTGCGAACTGGAGGAGAGCGGTTCTAGATCTGCCGAGTTCATCTTGGTGGAAGTAAAAGTGTGCTTCGCAGTTTCGATGCTAATGCCAATGTATTGACGTAGTTCCTCTCTCCAGGTACTTCGACGTTCCGTCAACCAAGACAGAGAGGGCTATAATGTCCGAAGAACCACCCCCGCGCTTTCAGACTTCAAGAACGCCGAATGTAAGATACGAGCACACATCAGTGTTTTGCGTGAACTTTGGGCTAATCTGTTAACGTGAGTTGTTCGGCTAGTAGACAAGAATGGCGAATGATACAAGGTTACACTGCGTTCTCTCTCTCTCTCTGTTTACGAACGAGTAACATCAATTCTATGTTAGCCCGGGGGTTTGCTAAGGACCCCTACAACCTATAACGCGTTCTTCGTACGATAGCTATTAGCTACAACCCGGAGTCGTGCTACACACACTGGGTTACTACTATACTAAGAATGCATTAGGTGTCTAGGCGTGTTCAACCGCAGAATCGTTTCGTTTCCGAGGACTGTTGCCTTCTTCATTCCACCATTTCATTCAACCTCTAGAGGTCCTCGGGTAAGGGGCACACCACGACAAGGCGATTCGCATGTACCACGTTGGCCGCCAAGAAACCATTGACGACATCCTTTCCGCCCAATCCTCATTTCAGCGGCAAGATCGGGGGTATGAACCGGCGCGTAACCTGCTGCGGCGTCTGATCCAAGTGTAGATCCTCCGAGAAAACCCTGGAAAAAACCCCGGTCCAGAGGCTCCTTTGGAGCTCTTCCTTCGAGGGAAAAATTCAGGGAAACAGCGGCTGGATCTTCTTCCGGTAGCGGGCCCGTGACCGACTGCGTACGTGCAGTTACGCGGGTGACTTTTCAAGACTATTCACCCAGGTCCGCGAGGGCAACTGGCAAGCTGACCGGTTGCTTGGGCGAGTTTAACGACCTCCCGGGTCGCACACTGCGTTCATAGTCAACCAGCCCGCCAAGAGCAAGCGAGAGCATCATCAAGCTCTCAGTAATAACCTCATCGGCCTGTTAGCCTGTTGCGCCTAGGTCCGCTGGGAAGGGTAGATGTGCCTACCGCAACAATAAAGCTGATCGCTGGCAAAGGCTCTGGGTATCAAATGAATAAATGAATGACCACAGCAAGTGCTGCGCTACTTCGTCTCGTAGAGAGAAGCTTGGACTTGTACTCGGAATCAGAAACACGGGTCATTATCCATGACCATAGGCAAACAGAAGTTGTGCACCTTCGGTAAGCTCCTGCTTTCCGAATGTGTGTCAAAATGCTGGAACAGCGTCTAGTTGTTTATGGAAAGATTGCCAGTACTTATGAGAACAAACTACCTAGTTCATGTAGAGAATTGCCTTTGGCAATGTTGACGACCCGCCTGTTGAGGATGTTACGACGAGATCCTTAAGGCCGGAGGACGAAGAAGGAACAGTGCACGTAATCTCAGTCTCGGAATTAGCGGTAACGGAACATGTCGAACCGCCAATGCTTACAGACGGGTTTGAACCAAAGTTCTTACCACCGATCACCACCTTTGTTCCACCTCCCTTTCCATGCCTCCACGGTACAGCGTTCGCAGCGTATACACCAGACTTTGCCCCGACCTGCGGTTTGAGCACGTACACCTTCGCTTGATTCAGCATAGGGAAAATGAGTGATCCATGAGCATCTTCAATGAAGCTAGTCCCACCGTTCGATGCCAAAGCATCTGGTCCGCTAGTCTTCGATCCGCCATTAACGCCCATGCGATAAGTTGTCCCTCCCTTGTGAGTAGACATTATCAACTCCCCTCTCAAAGCCCCACAGAAGTGGTTGCTGCGGTACTCTCTAATGCCGGTTACAGAGCTCTTCAATGTGGCCAATTCCTTCTTGTATCTTGCGGGAGGTGCCTTGTCATCTGCTGTCTTGTCATCAAACGGATCAATCCAAGCACACTCATCGCCACCACGCTGCAAGTTTGCATGGCCATAGAAACTGCCCTGAGTGATGTGAACAACCTTATCCGGTCTACTGATCGAATATGGGAACTTGGCACACCCGTGTTGAACCATACCCGGCCAGGTGGTTGGTTTGAACCGATTGTAAGTAAGGGCGGCTTCTTCGTCATAGTCATCACAAGTCGTAGCGGTGTTTCCGAAGTTGCAGTTGGGACCTTGATCAACGGCATAAACATCACCACTTCCAGTCATAGCCATAGCAAACGGATTGCGCAACCCTGTGCAGTACACGTCAACATCACCGCCTATCTGCTTCGAAAGTCTTGGCTCATCGTCATTGGAATACACAATGTTACCATCAAATGAACCGCCCTTGCTTAGTTTCGCGATCAAAATGGCAGCCGACAGTGTTGTCTCCCAGTAGTTTCCAAGCCTGTATTGTGGTAGACCTGAATTAGTAAAACCACCGACAGTAATCAACAAGTCACCACCTTGAGTGAAGACAATCTGATTCACGCCATGATCATGGTTTGAGATCGGAAGCCCAGAAACCACGCGTTTGTCGTACACCAGACAGACTTTAGAATCCGAAGGATCGCTGCCTGGCTTTAGTCGATCAATCGCACCGTTTCTCCACGCAGCCGTGTTCGAGCGGTCCACCCGATCTTTGTCGAACCAAAAGAGAGTTTGTGTACTAATATATGGTTTCAGGCCAGTGTCTCGAGGGTCGAATGTGATACCAAGGATGTCGCGTTGGGCCGGTACAGAGTTCTTCTGGAAGTTGTTGTCAAGAAGAGCCTTCGAATAGCAATGAGAGTCAACCGTGAGCGTGTCAGGTTTGTACCCAAGGACTTGCACCGTCGCCCCAAGTGTACCAATGTACAGCTTTCCATCCCCTCCAATAGTAACGCAAGTCGGAAGTTGCAAAAAGTCAACCTGTGCTCCACCCGTTGTCTTCATATCAACGCCATCGAACCCGATGGAGTCACACACGCTTCCGTATGAGAATTCTACAGCGTTACTGGAAAGCCCACCTGCGGTGGTGGCCACAACTTGAACCACAGAGTCTGACCCAGCCGGAGGTGAGGTAACAAAGAACTGTTCAGGGGTGGTTGAGCCACCTGCGGTAACTGTTTGCCCTCCGAACGTCACTGTCAGTGGTTGGAACAAACCGTATCCAGTCACCTTCACTGAAGTTCCACCAGAGTCTGGACCATCTGCCGGCGTTAGCAACTGGAGAATAGGTTTAACAACACTTTGATCATAGAAAACCTTCGATGAAGAAGGCACTGATCCTTCCACTTTGAATTGCATTGCCGGGGTACCAGAGGTGGAGGTACGCTCAAAGATGATTTCAAACGCGAGCAGACCAACAGCCAGTTCGGTTGTAGTAGAAGCCATTCCATCTGTATCAAGCAAAAGATCTTCACCCTTGTACACTCGTGCAGTACCGCCGCTGGCGCTAAGGGAAACCGCGGCAGCTTCGGAGTCCGCATCCACTTCGAAGAAGAAGAAGCAACGACTCAAAAAGGTGGAGCCACTGAAGGAAAAAGTAGGGAAACCGAGGTTGGGGTTTGCTGCAACAGCAGCGAATTGCGGATTTCCGAGAGGATCTCCTCCCATGATCATTGGATTTCCATTGTAGTAGTAGCAATACACTCCAGGCTGGATGGAACCTGTGACAGTGACAGTAGTCTCTGCCTCATCGGTAGTACATGAGTTGTCAACAACTGCAAGTTTGAGGCGGGTTGTTCCCAGAGGGAAGTTGTAGGAGAAGCTGACTTGCTTTGATAACACTTCGCCAGTTTCAACCAGCGTCCAAGTGTATTCTGTGATTTGTCCGATAATGTTGTTGGCGTTGTCAAAGAAGTGAGAGTGACTACCGGAGCCGTCAATTGTCACGGACACAAAACCGTCGCCATCACTGTCTACATAGGATTTGGGAGAATTGGCATTGATCTGAGGGGGATAGGATCCTGGAACCGAATGTGCCGCATGATCTTCACCATCAGCAAGTCCACCAGAGTTGGAAGCCGGTATACAGCCGTTCTCAGCTGGTGAGATACTGACGTAACTGACGATGGCAGCACCAACGATAGCTTCCAATCGAATTGTAAGAGGTTCAGTAATGACAGAACCTACTGAGGAGCCCAGTTTCTTTTCGACACCCTTGAAGCACCCATATTCATCGTAAATGTCAAGACTTTCGACTTGTATCTCGCCATTGACATAAACATTGAACACTCGCTTGCCCGGCTCTGAACAGAAGCCACTGGTGTACTCTGCAAATCCGAGGATGATGTCATAAGCTCCGGGCTGCAGGTCAAAAGAGTAGCTGAAGTCCGAACCACTTCGTCCAGTCTTGTACACATTTGCTGCGATAGACGACGTGCCTGTGAAAGAACTTGTTGAAGAGTACTTTGTGGTTCCGGACACTGCCGGATCCGAAGCCGACCCAACATCAATAAGGACAGAGTCGGTTGTTGCAGCAGCAGGGCTGGTAGAAGGTGTCGGGGAGGGCGGAGCAGCTGAGCTGGACGACGACGGGGAGGGCGGAGCAGCTGAGCTGGACGACGACGGGGAGGGCGGAGCAGCTGAGCTGGACGACGACGGGGAGGGCGGAGCAGCTGAGCTGGACGACGACGGGGAGGGCGGAGCAGCTGAGCTGGACGACGACGGGGAGGGCGGAGCAGCTGAGCTGGACGACGACGGGGAGGGCGGAGCAGCTGAGCTGGACGACGACGGGGAGGGCGGAGCAGCTGAGCTGGACGACGATGGGGAGGGCGGAGCAGCTGAGCTGGACGATGACGGGGAGGGCGGAGCAGCTGAGCTGGACGACGACGCTGACGGAAGAGGGGATGATGATGAAGAGGGAGACGGTGGTGCCGCAGAGCTTGATGACGACGGAGAGGGCGGCGCTGCCGAGTTAGAAGAGGATGGAGATGGCACGGGGGAGGTAGATGAAGAAGGAGAGGGTGGTGCCGCGGAGGAGGAGGAAGATGGGGACGGGATCATAGAACTCGACGAAGAGGGAGAAGGCGGTGCGGCAGAGCTTGTGGATGAGGGCGAGGGAATGGCTGAGGTGGACGACGAGGGAGAGGGCGGTGCTGCAGAGGTCGATGGCGATGGAGAAGGTGGTGCCGCAGATGATGAGGAGGACGGTGATGGGATGGCCGACGTCGAGGATGAGGGGGAAGGCGGAGCCACAGAGCTCGAGGATGACGGGGACGGGATGGGAGAGCTCGATGAGGAAGCTGACGGTATGGGTGAGGTCGACGATGATGGAGAGGGTGGTGCCGCTGATGAAGAGGAAGACGGCGATGGGATTGCAGACGTCGACGGGGAGGAAGAAGGCGGAGCAGCCGAACTAGAAGAGGACGGCGAGGGAATTAGAGAAGTCGATGACGATGGCGAAGGTGGCACAGCCGAACTGGACGACGATGGAGACGGTACGGTAGAAGTCGAAGCCGAAGGGGAGGGTGGAGCAGCGGAGCTGGAGGACGACGGCGACGGAATAGGAGATGTCGACGACGAAGGAGAGGGAGGTGCCGGCGAGGCAGAAGACGAAGGAGAGGCTGGGGCCGCTGAGCTGGAAGATGAGGGAGACGGGAGAGGAGAAGTGGACGACGATGGAGAGGGTGGTGCAGCCGACGACGATGGTGAGCTAGTGGACGATGCAGATGGAAGTGGCGCCGGTGCATCATCAGGCACCACATCGAGAGTAGAAATCATAGGCGGACCTTCAATGCTCTTCAACGACACAACAAGCTGGCCATCCTGTCCGACTTCAGCTGTAGTTGCAATGCGGTAGGGCTTGAAACAGCCTTCTGCGGCGGCATAAACGTTAAGCTCATCACTGACGATGACATCGTTAACAAGCACTTGAAAGAGTCGAGTACGGCGTCGAAACAGGGCGCAATACTGTCCGACAATCTCTGCAAACCCGAGCGTGATCTTGTACTTTCCTGGAAGCACCGAGTCGGTGTATGAGAAATCGCCATTGCGAAACGCGTAAGAATTGAACGGTGGGTCTACCTGGGAGGCGGAAATGGAGCGAACTCGGGCTCCTAGGCTGAGCTTCCTAATGTCGGCGGCGACATACGGGGCTGGGGCGCCGGAAAACGAGCGTGAAAAGGCAATGTACTTTGACTCTTGTTGGGCGACAACAAGCGGGACAAAAAGCGCCACAACCGCGCTGAGAACGGTGAAGAAGCGCATTGTGGGCAGGCGCGGAGCGGGGCGTGTCGTTGGAGAGATAGATCCATGAGTGCGAGGCTGCGATGGATGCGGCTTATATGGGGCATTTCGGAGCTAGGGGGAGTGGTGACGTGGACGAGATTACAGGGTGAGAAGGGCCGGGGGAGCGCGGGCGCCAATGGGCGCTGTGGTAGCGGGACGAGAATATGGCACGTGCAAATTCAGCAGGGGTGCACACGGATGTTATCGAGCAGCGCGTTGACAGCGGCGAATTCAATGCCAGTGAGCATAGAGGTACGGGGGGCAATGTCAGGCGGCGGATGAGGTGGTCGTTACCGGATGTTGTAACTATTCTAGCCCTCACAAAGTACATACATACGTACTCACGTAATACACTGTCGCGAGACGCTACCAAAGCGTAGAGAAACTGCTCTCTCAAGAGCATTGATGAAGTGGTACGATCGCAAGATGTTATTTTTTACAGTGCTTATGCTCTTCTCCACACGTTATCTAGGGCACACGATGAGTATCTGCCAGTGCGAGGATGCGGATATCCACAAGCGCATTACGCTCGACGCACCGCTGTAGCGTATGTGTAGGGTGCCACTGTGCTGCGTAGGCATTTCGTAACTTATGTCGCCTGCGTACAGCACTGCGAAGCGAGAAAACTTTTCATCAGTGGTGTAGCGTAGCACGAGGGCACCGGATTGGCGACGTAGATCTGTTGAGAATATTGATACACCGGGCCCGCCTTCACGGAGCGTACCACAGCGCCGCGGAGCATTCACCTCGCGAGGGTAGGGGGAAGGCAATGGGGTTGGCGTGTGGGAAGCTTCATGATCATCATGATGATGTTCATCTTCCAAGAAACCTTCTTCTCCCATGCGAGGGGATGATACATTTCGGCGATGACAGTTGCATCGGTAGCACACTCGGTTTGAATCGACGCATCGAACCAGTTCTCGATCGCCGGCGCAGTGATGTCGCGCTTGCTGGAAGGCGCGGTGGCCACAGAAACAATGTTGACATCGAATCACGTGATTATGATTCCACACATGTCTGGACACGGTTTGCGGAGTGGTGGATGATATCACTTGCGAGCACAACATCAGAAGCGCAAACACAACAGGAATCAACTTCATCATGACGGGCTGGCGCGCGCAAAGATTCCTTGTTGCCGCTGTATGGGATGAGGGGGTAGAGACGGGCAAGCCGTCATTGCTGCTTCGCCTGGCGTCTACATTTGTGTCTGCACGAGGCCGATAACGTTCGACTTTCGCGGATCCCTCCGCGGCTAATTAACGTTGGAACTTGCACCTTGGAAGGTTGAGGCGGTTCTTTTCTCTGCCCGAGGTGGTTGACTTGTTTCAACATTGCTGCGCACAGGCAGCATTGTGCAGCCGCGCTCAACGCCTGCCGCGCTGTAAACCGTAACTAGCCATATAAATCGCCAAATTCGTTAACGACACAGTCGGATCTACACATACAGTACGTACCTTGCGTCAGCTGCATTTGCGAGCCCATCAGCCACTCTACCAACGTATCTTTTCGAAGGCTACACGTAGTGTCCCGTTGCAATCGCAACCGTCTCCTACCCCGTATCTAACTTCTCCGTCTCATCTGACGACTACGCAACTTGAATCAACATCTTGCGCACAGCCTCATGTCGCTCACTAACATCCACTTCTTGCCCCGTCCATCTTGCTGACATTGCCAACTCGGTCCGCACCGTACAACATTGCAACCAAGCAGCTACTCGTCTATCGAGACATTCAACAGCTCGTCCTCCGGAAACGCGCCTCGTTCCTCTCGCAAGAACGGCTTCATCCCGTGTTCAAACATCTTCAAGTTGCTCTTCACCGCATTCCCAATATCGTGCACAAAGCGTTCAACAGGCACGTCCGATACGTCCACTCCAAACGGATTGGCCAATTCCTCCGACCATTTCTCAATTCCCACAATCCCGAACGCAATGAACGGCGTCCACAGAACCGTCAACCACCCGCTCGACTCCACCAATCCCAGCGGCAATAACAGCAGCCAGATCACCAGGAAGATCCTCAAATGTTGAACGTATCCGTAAGGCATGGGAATGCTTACAATTTCCCTCAGATCCACACATACTTTCCGCACTTCCAGCATGTACCAGAATATAAACCAGTGTTCGTGATTCCCAGCGTGTGGCTTCTCCTTCATATGCGCGCTCCATCGATCGCCTTCCATTAGGTAGAAGTGGAGCACGTCCATGCAGTACTCACTACGATCATGAGCCTTTAGCATTTTCTCGCAATCCTCCTTGCTGAGAACATGTCTCAAATGCTCTCCACAATCTTCATTCCGCATTTGCCCCATCAGCGCAATAGGAAGTGCTGCTAAGTGCGCCGCAATCCGCTGTAGATCGTTCCTATGCCAATCTCCCTGCTGATAACTCTCAAAGATCCGGTTTGAAATCAAATGCAATCTCCCACTCAACTGCGTCAACAGTCGAATCCCATCGGTATACCGTCCATGACTCTCATACAGCCGAAAGCCTAGTAGCAGGAACAACGCGAATCCAATGTACTCTTTCACAGAGTCGTTCACCGCGATTCGCGAACAGAACCAATTTGTGCATTCCACCTCCACTTCGTCATCAAATGGAAACTCTTTCGACACCGCCCACGCTGCCAGAACGCACAGTGCTGACCATCCAGCTACCCCGATCGTTTCTACCAACGAAAACACATTCATGGCCAGTTTTGTGTTGTCCAACAACTTGCGACAGAATGTTTTTCTTATCCTCTTCTTCTTGATACCACACTTACGGCTTTCGTTCCAGAACGGTACGATCGGCGATTCATGTACAAGTAGTTCTGGGTGCGGTTTGATGTGTTTCTGAACAAACAATAAGTCAGAAACTATCGAATCAGCCATTGCATCAAGATCTAAGTCGTTCAGATCCGTTCCAAAGGGAAACTGCAGTTCCCTTGCAATCGCGTGCATGCTGCCAGTCACAGCGAAGGCAGAGAAAGTTGTTAGATTTCGTTTGTCCTCTTTTTCCTCGCTTCGGAGCTAAAGCGACTTACCCTAGTACCCCGTATGCAATAACCGGAACCCATAATATCGTAAACCATCCTGTTGAGTGTACAAGTAGAATACTCATGTATTGTTAGCATAATCATCATCAAGTAACGTGAATTGACAAGGTGTACAGTCCTGCGTCTACTCTTACCTGAATGCTCAGCCAAGGCGAATGGCAAAATCAGAAACCATAGACCAAGGAAAGTGTTTAGCAGTGTCTGGAAACCGGGTGCAATTTCAAACGTCCGCAAGAACATGGATTCTCGAATCATTTTCTCCATATGATGAAGGAGAAACTTAACCATTGACACTCGTCTACCGTAGTAGAACGGCTTGTGCAACCTGTTTGAATAATTCGTCACGCTGTACAAATACGAGCGCAGCACATCAACACAATGAGTCACCATACTATCTGCACATTGCAGCCGGCCTAAGTCTTTGTACGATAATAAACCTTTCACTTCACGGATATCACGAGAGTTGCGCAGTTCACTCTTTAGAACCAGTGGAATGGCAGCCAAGTGAGCAATAATTCGGCGGTGATCGCCTTCGTGGAAGGTCCCTTCAGGAAAAAGCGTTTGAAACTGCACTGCCAGTCCATGGCAATAGGAACGAAGCCGGGAGCCCCACACTCCTCCAGCGGCGAGGTATCTCACAAACGCTGCCCGCACGAAAAACCCGAGAAGCATGAACGCTTCGTTAAGAGAAAGAGGCCATGGCACCGACCACGCAAGGTTATACACGATCTAACAATGTCAGTGGAAAAGCCTCAACATCTCAGGCAAATAATGTCACGTACCTGCGAACGATAAGTATGTTGCAACCGTAGTATTCACACTAAAGTTGGACTGCCACCATCGCGCCACTTGAGACTTATCTCTGGCGAGATACGAGATAAGCGTTGCAACAGTTGTCCATGCAGTGATATACACTAACACCCACCATGGAACAGAGCGAATAAGATGGGCGAGCAGAGATGGTTTCATTTTCGGAGCCTTCGGACCAGCAAAGCACAAGGGATCACCATCACCAAAGGATACAGATCTTTCAAGCTTGTCAAAATGAGCGAGGGTATACTCATGACTCGGAGTTTTCTTCTTGAGAATGGTACCAAGCTGTGGGACATTCTCACAGCCTGCAAACTGGGTATGCACATCAAGACCCCAATTAATGCTTGTCACACCTTGAATTATAGAGCTGGACGCATCCAAGCACATCTTGTCCAGTGGAATGTCAATTGCGTCATTTCCGTATGGGTCAACTAGCTTTTCTGCAATTTCTTCGAGCCCTAGGATGCCGTATGATATTAAAGGAGCCCAAAGAATAGTGAAGAAACCAGTATTTGGGGTCATCGCAAACGGAAGAAGGGCAAGCCACAAAACTGTAAACAGATGCTGATGTCGAGTATAGCTGGATATCACGGGGAAAGCCTTGACACCTAATGCTCTAGAAATCGATTCGCGAACCTTTGCCATCCGAATAAGCAGGGTTTCCGTGAACGTTCCAGCAGTCCGAAACTTCGGTATATCAGGATGGCCCTCACGTGCAACGGAATCTTGCAGTGTAAAGTATGCTTCAACAGTTTGAACAAGGTGTTCGAGCGGAACGGGACTTGTCTCGAAACTTTTCCGGTCTTCTGGTGAAAGCAACCCTTCTTTATCTGCGGGATCATCCCGGACGATTCCGAGCAGTCGATCACGAAAACAAAGCGGAATCTGAACTAGATGTGCCACTATTCTCTCTTTGTCGTGCTTATGAAAGAAATTGTCCGTATAGTTCTGCACTGCTTCTATGGCAACATTCCGCAGATTCATTTGGATGTTGAAGATGAGCATTGCGCCTTCTTCATATCTTCCGATTGCATCTGAAGCGCGAAAACTGAGAATCATGAACAGAGCGAAACCAATATTGGCCAACACATGTGTTTCCACGTCCACCGGGCTGCACCAAGCATTACAGGTGTTGCGTTTGTCTTCCGACCACAAGTACGAAAACCCGTATGATATTCCGGACGCCGCAACAGACCATATGGTTACCAAGGCCATACGTCTGAAAGATACAGATGGAAGATTGTTAACTAAATTCTTCAAAGATCCGGCAAGAGTTGGATTCACCTCTTCGTCCAGAGAACGCCTCAACATTCTTCTCCAATTAAGAAAAGACCGTTTTGGTTTTCTATGGCAGCTGTTCCCAATAAAATCTTGTTCTCCGTCCAACGGCAAAGCGTTGAAAGCTTGACGTGTGTAATCAGATGGATACACGAAAGCAGGCGTGCCCTGTAGAGAGCTAGAATAAATATCATGAATGGATTGCTTGACTTCGCTGCAGAACATGTCCAGCGGTATGTCTTCCTTGTCAAAGCCAAAGGGGTCTGCCAGGTTGCTACCAATGCCGATCAACCGTATCACGGAGTAGCTAATTGGAATGATATACAAGAACGAGAGAAAACCAGCGAACTGTATCAGTGACATTGGTAGAAGTGCCAGCCAGAAGAACGTAAACAATTTCAGATGAATTGTGTACGACTTTGGGATAGGATGCTTGTGGATCGATATACACTCTCCCATGCTGTGGTCAAGACCCCGCAACACAAGTATCGTGGCATACTTAGAGCTTTTGAAAGGACAGAATGGAACTTGAACTGTGTCTGCATGAACCCGCTCAATACTGTTAATGTACCCGAATATTACGTCGATTGCATGCCCATAGAAGTCTTCTGACTCATCGAACGCTCTAACATCTTGATGTGATAGGATGGCGTGCAACTCAGTTGTATCGCGGCTCTCTCGCAATTCCAACTTTGCGGCGTAACAGAGAGCAACAAGGTGTGATAAAAGGCGTTCGCGATCCCCATCATGCCACGTACCCTGCTTGCACGCCATGGAAAAGAAGAAAGCGAGCTGTTCAACGCCTGTCTTGAACTTGCTTTGCCATAGTTGTAACGCACTCCAATACCGATTGTATGCCACATTTAGCCAGAAGCCAAGCACTAGAAAGATCCCAAGACTGACGTAGGCGGTAATCGACGAATCAAGTGGTATGTATATGCACCACCATCTGCAGCTCTCAGCATTACTAGTGTTCCGAACTTCATAGGTGAGGCACACAAGAAAAGTTGTCCACAGTACAACTCCGACCAGGGAGAAGAAGACCTTCTTGCTCGAACATCCAAAAACGATCAAGCTGCAGCAATCCCGGAGTTTAGAGGATGGGCTTTCTTTCCCAAGTTTCTCCATCGGTTTCACAAGCCAATCCGGAGCATCATGCACTTTCTTGACAACACTCTTTAGGTCCTGTTTTTCTCTGGAGAATGCATCGAGGAGATTAAGTGCTGTATCAGCTGCCAGACTGTTTAGCTTCACATCGTGGATATCAAAGCCAAAAGGCTCACTTAACGCCTGCCCTATAGTAAACAGCATTCCGATTCCGTAAGAGATTAGAACCGCCCACAAAATAGTAAACCTGGGATGCGAAAATGAAATAACATGGGGTCAGTACTATAATTACATCAAATACTTCACGTACATAAGAAGGTTATACAAGCAATGCTTCTCTTACGTTGCACAGCCTATGAACAAGAGCATCAGGAGGACGAGTATCACGACGAGGACAGGACATTCTTGATACGTACCATCCACTGTTCCTCACAAGTGCTAGAGGGATAAAGAGCATCCAAATGTAAAGCAAGATACGAAGATGAGTGACATAGCCGATTGAAGGCAAAGAATTGGCTATCTTCACAATACTGCCAGTATGGGCGTCAGCGTAGTCCAGATAATGATGCAGGGTGAATCGTGTTCCATCTCCTGCCGGCGTCTTTTCGGCTGCAACATGTTTGAAAGAATGATTTGCATCCTCTTCTGCCGCACTAAAATATGCTCGCACGACACTCAGGCAGTAGTGATGCATAGAAGACGCCCTCAAAATGTCATGAATATCTAAGTTGTGAAGGATACCTTGCAGTTGTTCATTCTCTCGCTCGCCTCGGATACTCATCTTAAGTACGATGGGATATGCAATAACATGTGCAGCGATGCGTTCCAAGTCACCATCATGCCATGTTCCATCAGGATAACCCTGGCGCAAATGGAGAATAACCTGGCGAAGATACCGGGCCATGTGCTCCCAATCAACCTGAACTTCCCAGTAGCGGTTGCTAGCCTCTCGAATAAAGAATCCAAGAAGAACGAATAGTGCCCATCCCACTCCATATGATATAGAAGGAGAAATGACAAGCCTAGAGTCCCAGAATTCAACAGAGAACCAGTTCACGTCGCTTCGATTAAGCTTATAGGCCAGAAAAGTGATCAAAGTACTCCAGACCAACTGAAACCCAATTATGTCATATGGTATGGTTTGCATGAGTGCCACAAGTGTGGAGTAGTCCGTCGCATCTGGCTCAGGAGGTCCAGAACCAAGCCGACCACTTGCTTTCACATTTTGCAGACGAAGAGCAACAGCACGATGTTGGAAGTCGGAATAAGGGGTAGTTTGATGTTCTGCCTCAACATTGTCCCCATGTAACGCAGGGATTTCCGTTGAACTCTCAGCTTCCTTTGACATCATGCGAGACGAGAACTACAAAAGCGGACGAACTGAGACATCGATAGAGTTGTGGTGTGAGAAAGCTTATGTATTCGAAAATGCTTACCCAGGGAGAGGTACCTTCGATTTATGTCTTGGGATTATAGAAGAGCTTATTGCGTACCCAAGGGCACCAAAAGCCTTTAGTATTTACTACAACTAGATTATTAGATCCGGTTCGGTGCAAATCTCACCACCTTGCGTACAAACCGGTGATCTCCTATGAAGTATCTTTATTGACTGTATGTGACGTATTATAGAGGTTTGCATTTGAGTAACATTGCCAGTACGTTTTTACACAACAGGAAATGTTTCTCCCCGGTGGGACGTGGGCTCAACATACTTAGTAGTGTAGACCATTTCGTTCTTAGATGCCGTCGAAGAGCGGCATCCCTACGTCGAGAGCTCCCATCTCTCCGAGAAAGGCAGGGTTCTGACGACGAATCAATAGTAAGGACATGACCAGAAAAGATGGTGGTTTATCTAGAGAGAGGGGTTCTTCTCAATGTAACCCCTACCATAGTCTTGGAATTAGAGACACGAGCTCATATAAACACACACACGCACGTTGTCAGTAGACGCAGGAATCTTCAATAGAGGTAGATTGCGAAAGCATTAGGGTTACTGAGCTGGACTTTAGTCCTTCAGCCTTTGTAAGCACGTTTAATGATGCAACTATATGAACTATTGAGTGCTCCTTTTCGAAGCAAACTTACACGTGATTATAGTGCAGATCATTTCGTTCTCTTATGGTACTCCGTCGAAGAGCTTTCACCTCTGCGAGAAAGACAAGGTTTCGCCGTCGATTAAATCGTAAGACCGTGGCCAGAGGTTGCTGGTTTTTCCGGAGAGAGAGAGGGGTTCTTCTCGGAATAGACCCCAACCGTCGTCTTGGCATTATTAGAGACGCCAGCCAATATGAACACACGCATACACACACCTGCAATTGCAGATTTTATTGGTTCCTATCTTGACCACTGGTCAATGCCCAGAATTACACCAAGCGCTGGGTGCAGAAACAAAGTTTTAAAAAGCTTACCGTCAGTGCATCTGCACTGCAGATACACTAACTGTGAGCTCTTTTGCAGATCAGATATGCTTCAAAGTTCGACCTCAGGAGTACAAGGGTTAGCAATCTACCCTTCAAACCGGCTAAATTTGGTATTGATTTTCCAAGTATTCGTGCCCTTATGGTCATGAAACTGTGAATAGAGAGTTTACGAAAGTAGATTTTTTTCACATGGCTTGCAAATTTCGTGAAACGTATTACAAGTTTCCGGTCTAAGAGAAAATTTGATTTCCGAGCCAAGTCATTTATTCTCTTACAGCCCGAGTTTGTGAAGCTCGCTTCACTTGTATTTTGTTCAATTCGCGGGAATTATTCCCGCGTATATTATATGAGGTTCGTATGTCTGTCCATGAGGAGGCCAGCTCCTTACTCTCACCTCTACGCAAACTACTCTTCGCGAAGCACATACTTGGCACTACTCGCATTCCTTTCCTCTTCGATATGGCTACCCCGCTGCCTTCCTCCCCTGAATCGGTCCCCAATCCCCCTGTGCCTGCTACCATCCAAACGCCGTCTACCGTCACAAGCACACCAACCACGACGCCTAAGACTACCAAGAAAACACGCATTCGCTTCTCTGCTGCATGGGATCTGTTCCTACTTAAGGCTATCTCTGCAGTAGATGCCCATAACGCGTCCCACGGCAAAACGCAACCAAGATTCGAAGAAGCGCTGCAAATATTTTGCGCTGCAGTCCCGGACTCCTGGCTTGCAAATGTAACGGCACCATCGTGGAAGACCCTTAACGATCGCTTCAAGAAAATTATATCCGAGCATAGGAAGGCTGTCAATTGTAATGCAGTTGCATCAGGTATAATTGAAGTCCGAGGGGAGCGCGAACCTTTATTAGATGACTTGATTCTTGAAATAGATGAGTTCGAAGAGCGCCGCCGTACCGAACGTGATGAGCGTACAGACACATTGTGTGAGTACGAGCTAGCAGAACCAGAACGGTTGACCTTGTGAAGTCATATTTGATCGTAAACTTGCATGACACAAATATGACCTCAAATTTCTGTTTAGATTTATGAGTCATATTTGCAAGTCATGTGAAAAAAAAATACTTTCGTAAACTCTGTAATGACGCAATTTGAGCCATACGTTGGCACGCGCAGTGCTGTCCACCCGTTACTCTTTACTGTGCACTGTAGAAGTGTGGATGTGTGGCTGTAAGCCGTACTTCCGTCGAATCTCCCGTTAGGGCCGAATCTTCTAGACTGTTTCGGTAGTTAGAATAATTTTATTTAGACGAGCTACTGAACCGTATCGGAATCTACTTCGCTCGAACAAGATACACGAAGTAGAATATTAGCAGTAAAAGGAAACACGTTGTCCGTGTCCAACTGCGTGCAAAGGCTGTTGTGAGCTCTGGTCTTCTAAGTCTATCTATCCTTTAACGTTCCAGTATCCTACTACTGCTCAGAAACTACCGATTACGGATTGTGCTTACCGCAGTGCCAACGAAAAGGAGCTTGTCATCAAAGAGTTCGTCAAAAAGCGCGGCCGGCGGTTCCGCCAGCCTCGACTCTTCGCAGAAGGCTGCCGATCTCTTCAAAAACCAATTATTCTAATCAGTCCACATTTCGGTAAGATTAACTTTCCTGCTTTGCTGGCACTGAATCAAAGTCATGAAGCTTTTCCATGCCAAATTGCGGAGCTGCGCAGCACATAAAGTATCAATTCCTAAGGGTGTGTTTCTTTTTAACCATTAAAGCTCTTCGTTTGCCAGAATATCCACCGTAGTGGATATTTGTGTAAAAATTTACATAGAGAGATTTCATGAGGCATCAGCAATGTACTTCATTACATCCAGCCACAGAGCCTTTTGCTTTTTGCTCTGCCTCGTAGAGCGTAACATTTATACCCTATATATTAAGTCAAGATTCGGTATTTTTCCTAACTTCTAGTTGTACACATAGTTTTGGAGAACGAAGCGTTCTCTCTTATGTTTCATTCAACACCTGTATGAACCTCTAGCTTCATTATCCAGGCAGACTTGTTTGTGAGATAAACGCGTAAAGACAATAGTGTTTCCCATCGTTCAGTAATAGCAATTTGTAGTGCAACGCCCTCAAGGAGGGATTCTTGGTACTTGGATGCTTTCCCGATATTATCGGTTGTGTAGAGTGTATATGAACTACGCCCCACAATGGTGGATATGGACACGTGGGACACGGTTTTCGGTCAATTGGCGGTTGGCCACAGTAGTGGATGTTGCCACGATATGTGGAGTATTTTAGTTGATTTTATTTATTATTTTCACACCCATTTCTGGGAAGTTAGTACTTAGTGCGACGGCACACTGCCGTCGCACCAGTAAACCTTCCCCAACAAGGGACCCCAACCTGGGGAATTGGCTCTAGTTGTTGCCGCTTGCGCGCGTACTCTACTCCTCCTTGGAGGGAAACGCCGTAAACCACGGGACATCTAACCCCCTTGCACATCTAAAGGGATACATCACTGGGAGTATAATTGTTCCAATTGCATTGGTGTTTCGCCCTGTATAGGGATATTGTTACCGGCATCGCCGTTCGCCCCCGTCGCTCTCGTGACTCACTTCGTCCTCTCTTCCTCCTCTTCGCCTTTACTTTTTCCCCTTTTTAGGGTAGCACCTCCCACTATCCGCGGCCCTCGTGTGAGCATCCGTCCAGACACCCCCACTTACGTGGAAACATACCTCTACTGAGGATCACACTCCGCTCACGCGGATACCGATTCTTCGCCTTCACCTCCCTGCGCAAGTCGCGACAGGTGTCCCTGGTCTTACAAACCGGCTTCGCCGTGCCAACCCTAGAGGGGCTCTACCCAACTGGGTTCACCTCCACGGAGGAAAGATCCCGAACGTCTTTCGGTTTTTCTCCCCTTTGGGGCGTTGCACCACACAATTGACTCCGCAGGTTTTCCATTCACTTAGTAATTTAAACTCCTCCAATGAGAGAAGATTGTGTTGTAACATAACATTTTGCAAATCCTAGAATCGCCATTCCGCTGTTGAGTTGCTTGCAGGTTTTGGCGTATATTAGCGAGAATATTCCTGGAATAACATTTTTACCGAGGACTCGTGGATGATAAGCGCGTAAAACATTTATGACTCACAAATCTAGAATTGCAATAAACCAGTACGAACCAGTTCATGTACTCTTGATACAAATTCCTGCTATTTCTGCACCAAAGCGGTGAAGTTGAGCGTCATTCGGAAAATCAATGAGATCCCATGTGAACAAGTGAGCATCGAAGAATCCTACGTTTGCTGCAAAGAAAAATGAAAGAATGAGAGCTGAATTAGTCATCTCATTCTAACGCATTAAACCAGCCAAATCTAATAAAGTTCCTTTCGTCAACGACGCGGCTGATGTTTAGAGTTGTAGACAATTTCATCCGTTTAACGCCCTTTACAAGTATCTATGCTGATCGAGAAGCTGTCTGTGTGTGATACAAATCATCTTCACACACGGAGAGGAATAAAAAAGCAACAGCAAGAAGTCTGACGACATTAAAAACCTTGCTTTACAAAGGAGTGTACAATTGGAGTGCAAATCTGATTCAAAACTCAAAAGAGAGGGTGGCAGCAAAAACTCTTAGACAAAGTCTACAAAGCTGGTCAGAACGCGTCCCGTACATGTTGGAATGAGACATTTGGGTTCACAACGCCTGGAGCAATCTCATGGATAAGAAAGAACTCGAACCCAAAAAGATGAAACTTCTTAGCTTCTTGGGTCAGCGCACTCGCAGGATTTACTATGCCCCTTGTCCTAGAGGAGTGATTTTGTTATATCTGGTTACTCTCTTTTGGTCAGGTAAGAAATTTTTCTTGACTTACTATGTTCTGCATACTTCAGAACCAGCCGCTTTTCAATTTTTACGAGACTTCTCAGGGAGGTTACCAGCTGACGAGGTAGGCTAGCACCAGTTCAGGCCTGCTAGTCTCTTCTCAGAATTTAGCGCGTTTCAATTTGTTTGCTGAAACAAAGAAGCAGGGATCCGAACAGACGAAAGTCCTTTTACCAGAGACAAATCGTTGAAGTCTTTACGTACTTCTACAACTGCACCCAGGCCTCCACAAGATTCGAACGTTCGCAGATCAACGCGTACCTACACAAAACCCAAGTTTTCGTAGTATCAACAATAAAACTTAGTTGAGCGCGTCGTCTGCAGATATTCGACGCTCTTGGCCCGTATCCTGACGAACGAAACGCATGCAGATTACGAAAGAAAAGAAAAGCTGGGGAAAAAGAAGAAGATAAAAAGAATCCAAGAATGAAGGTTGTCAGCCTCAACTGAACCCATTTATTCGAGGCTGGTCAATGATAACCTCCAAATAATTTAGCGGGAGTTCCATCTCCGTCGCAGTAAGCAACAACGGCGCTTGAGCCATGACATGCCAGATTCTTTGCGTGTCTAGTTGTACAAGAGAAGCCCGCACAACCTACAGTATCACCATTTCAAATAAAACAATCAATCATAATTATAAATCCAGTTCAGTCCCAAGATTCAGAAACAGCTCCCAAAAACATGAATTTCGAATGCAGCACTTCAGCCCCTTTTCCCAGCCCATATTCGTAATTTGCATGCAGACGTGACATTTCAGCCCAGAATCGCACATTATTTCTATGTGCGTAATTAAACTACTGCTGCACATCTTGTCCAATCACAGCGCGCCACTTGGGTTCATCCACAATAAAGCGCCATGCAGTCGACAACATTTTGTAAACACCACGTTGCACATGGCCAATCCTAATCTCAACTCGCGTTTGGTTCGAGCAGAAAGGCGTATACTATTTTGAGACGGGGTGCCCAAAATTGCCCATCGTACCCTGCGAAGCTGGTTTGAAGCCCAAGTTGACGGATTGACAGGCACTGGACCATTTCCAAACATTAACAGTCCTCTTTGATTCGCTGTCCAAGTCCAGTACTTTCTTTGATTGCAACTGCACAGATGAGACTGTAAGGCTTTGTCAGAATGCCTCCGTCATAAAGTTCACTGAGAGCATATTGAACAGGGATTACATTTTAGTTTACCAGTTCTCTAACGAAGTGAATCTTGATGTCAATGTGCTTTGCACGTCCATACGCGCAACGCTGAGCATTTGCCCATTCTATCTTAAACTGGTTGACGGAGTATATTAAGATGGCGATACTGACGTCCAAACCACATTCGTGGAGAACATACCCTATCGATATGTTCTCCTGCGAAGCCATATTCAGAGCAACGTATTCGGCTTGTGTGACGTTGCGGGGCTGAAAGGGAATCAGGTCGAACGACCAAGGGGCAGGCAAACACAGAGTTGGTGCTGCACCGGCCGCGGGGACTTGAGGTCAGTTCTGTTGTTCCCTCTCTGGCCTGACCGGGCTCACCTTTATTAGACCTACTCACTACCGCCGCCGGCCGCCCGGCGGTACCATGTCCTCCAATCACTGGACGCCATTGGTCCAAGTTGGCCGAACGGCTTACAGATGGGCGGGCTTCCACTACCGGAGAAACCTACCGCGCCATCCCGCTCTCGTCGTCCCGTGTCTGCCAAGCTCCCTCGACAGACCACAGCGACGGACGCAGGCGAGTAGAACTACTCAGCGTCACAGGGCCCCATGCCTTGGCCGCCCCGCGCGCGTTAAGGCATCATTCAGATCCCAGCGAGCACTCACGAAGAGCACGACGCTTGAGACCCCGCTGTCCAGCGGTGTGGAGGTAGTCTTCCAGCAATCCTGGCAAGTCCTCAAACACTTGACCCAACGGTTCCCAAGTAAAGTCTATCTCATCGGGCAGACCTGCCCACTCCACGAGCACTTCCAGCTGACGATCTTTCTCACGAATGCCACGAAGCTGTTCAGCTGTCTCGTACTTCGTCTCCGAAGCTCGAGCAGCCTCCAGCAGCTTTGGGGTGAACACCCTACCATCCATATCTGCACGATAGGAGTGGAGGCGTCTAGCGTGCACAACTTCACGCTTGTCTTTGACCAGGTCCTGTACCTCATACACCCAGTCAGATCTTACTGCTGTAACTCTGCGAGGACCCCTCCAGGTGAACTGCAACTTGTGCCCACCCTTTGTCACCGTTCGGACGAGCACGAAGTCCCCGACGCTAAAGTCGGCCTCCTTGATGTTCGTCCGGCGGTTGTGCTTCTGTACCTTCCGCGCACGCGAAGCCGACGTCAGTCCTTCCACGTCGCGATGAACATCGCACAGGGCACCTTGCAACTTTCCGATGTCCACAAGTTGCCTGGCCCGCACTTCGTCCTCCGTCCGAGCACTGCTGTATGCCGGGACCGGCAGCGCACGAAGAAGCGGGCGAACGGGGAGATGGCCCGTGAAGACCTCCAGGGGTGTTCGATAGACTTCGGAGTTCTCCGGGTCGCGTAACCCGAGCCGCTTGAGCGGAGCGTGATTGAGCACACTCTGCACGCACTCCGTTACCGCCGGCCAGTCCTGGGGCGCCAACTTCCATTCACTCAACAAGGCTTTGCACGCACGAAGCACTTCGCTGCACACCCTTTCAACGGTACCGTTGGCCCAGGGCGAGTAGGCCGTGGTAAAGTGATGGTGCACACGCACTTCGGCCGTCAACTCGGCAATCAGCTGGTTCTTGAAATGAGAACCCTGATCGCTGACGAGCCAAGTCATACTTCCAAACGTCCCGAACCATGTACCCAGGGCGTCGGCTGCAGCCTCGCTTGTACAAGCTGTTGTAGGCCAGAGCCACACAAACGACGAAAGGTCGTCTCGAATGAGCAGCAAGTACTTCTTGTCATCCCGTCCGGGCCCCATGAACAGATAGTCCATGTGCACAACTTCATTCGGCCTCAACCCATGGAGAGCCGATCCGAGCGGACGGGGAATCAAATCGCCACTACGGGTGACGATGCAATGGAGGCAGCCTCGAACGAGGGTCTCGACGTCAGCACCCATCGTCGGCCACCACCATTCCTCAGCCAGCACACTCCTCGTAGCGTCGCGCCCGCGATGACCTAAGGTCCCGCAGTGGGAGACCACGAGGATCTTGAGCTGTAGCTCCTTGTCCTCCTGCGGCACCCAAACGCGACCGCGCTTCTTCCAGACTCCTTCTTGCTCATCGAGCTTCAGGCCGTCCGGCCGAGTTGCGGCTTCTTGCGATTTCTTGATCGAGTCCATGTCTGGCCAGACGAAATCATCCGGAGATGGGATGAGCTGCTCCGAGTCTTGCAACAGCATACTGCTGACGGCGGAGCGTTCGCTCCTATCTCTGCGATACCCGCGCGTCCACCGCGTGAGCATGTCTGCGCAGACGTTGTCCTTCCCATCGATATGCTCGATCACGTAAGCAAAGCGGGACAAGAACAGTGCCCACCGTTGCACTTTCGATACCACGTGGCGACCAAGAGCTGGTTCCAGCGCCAACGGCGCAAAGACAAACAGCAAATTGCGATGGTCCGTGAACACGTGCGTACGCACATGACTCTGGAACAAATAATCCATCTTCTCTAACGTCTGGAAAATGGCAAATCCCTCCTTCTCGAAGGTTGTCCAACCTATCTCAGCTCCCTTGAACGAGGAACCCAGAAATCCGAGGGGCTCGTGCCGTTGCTCCTCGAAGGGCAGTCGGAGCTGCACAGCATCCGTTTGCGTGACCACGCCAGACCAGTACATTTCAGAAGCATCTGTAAAGACGCAAAGCACTTTCTCCGGGTCCGGATGTGAGAGAGTAACAGCATTGCGGAGGCTTTCTTGCATATCTGCAAACGCTTGGTCGTGTGTAGGGCCCCAAGAAAGGCTTCGCAGAGAGATACGGCGAATAGATCTATTCGTTCGGCGACCCGATTGAGCGTACGCTCGTTCCAAAACTTCCACGAGGGGGGCTATGCGAGCGGCAAAGTTAGGGATAGCATTAGCCATCCACCGGCAACAATAAATAAACTGCGCCAATTCTTCCGCGGTTTGCGGTGCGTCCATGTCTTTGAGACCGTCGAGACGCGCCGGGTCCATTCGATATCCATCCTTTGATACGATGCGACCGCACCACTTGAGCTCACGCTCGAACAGCTTGCACTTCCGAGCGTGAAGGAAGAGGTTCCGCTCCCTGCAGATTGCCAAAAACTCCTGGAGCTTGCTCAGCAACGTTGACTCGTCTTTCGCATGAATACTGAAGTCGTCCAACCACGCCTTGACCGAATCACGCAACGAAGCGAACAGTGGCTCCACTGAACTCTGAAAGTACGACGTCGCATTGGCCAGTCCTGGCAACACCCTCTTCGACACCACGACTCCACGCGGTGTGACGATGCCACATGCCGAGTACGAATCGGGGTGCAAAGGCAACTGCCAATAGCCCGATACGAAGTCCAAACTTGCGAAACATGTGCTTCCAGCAAAGTCGGAGACCTCCGAGTCCAGGTGAGGCATAGGCCACGCCTCCTTGATTGTTGCGGCGTTCACCGGCCGCAAGTCAACAGCCATGCGGTACCGCGCTTTCGACCCATGCTTGGGGACCAGCAGCGGTGCCGCTTGCCACGCAGCTGAGGGCATGTCTTCCACGAAGCCCATCTCTCGCAGCGCGTCCACGTACTTGTCCAAGAACAGGCGCTGGTCCGGCGAGTAGCGTCGTGCCTTCACTCTAACCGACCGCTTGCCTGGTTCCAGGCGTACCCTCATCGGCTCGACGTCAGCTGGTGGGGATTTTCCCAGCCGGAGCCGAAAAACCGAACGGTACTCCTTCATCATCGTGGAGAGCCTCCCCACTCCTGTGGGGCTCAGGCCATTTGATTGCGCTCGTTCGAGCATCTTGTCGAGCGCTGCGTCGAGAGCCTCAGGGGGATCATCGCCGAGATCGACGTACACGTCGCTATCTTCCAGGCGGTCGCCTCCTCCTTCTCCGCCCTCTCGATGAAAAGCACTGCCCCAATCGAACCCTCGTTCGCGGAGCATGCTCCCTATTGAGGTGGCACCACCCGCACTGGGGTCGTCGTTCTGTCCCCTGGCCTGCAACAGGCCAGGTACATCGACGCTACCACCCAGGCGGTCACGGGCAGCTGCCAGCATGACACGGTTGTCCAACCCCAAAGCAGCCAACAAATGTCGGCCGATGTAAGCATGAGCCAGCTCATCATCACTGACTAGCCAACGCACCCGACGCAGCAGGAGCTTCTCTCCATGCCTTATCCTCAACTCGATATCCGATTGTGTCGATCGACTACAGCGAATCGGGGGGACGGACGTCGCCGCGTTGCCAAACAGCATGACTTCCTTGAGCTTCTCAACCCTTACATTCGGATCCGCCTTCATGATAGCCTTGAGCAAGGCAGATGAGATCACGTTCGTGTCCGAGCCTTGATCGGCGAGCAAGGTGCTCTCCACAGCGCCGTTGCAAAACGAAGCGCTGAACAGCGATGAATTGTCGTCCCGGTCATCGGCGCCCGAGATCGCACCGATCTTCTTACCCGACGAACTCCCACCTTCACTCTTGCGGCGCTTGTCGAAGTACTCTGCGAGATACTTCGTCTTCTCTTCATCCGAGGCCAGGTTGCAGTTACGGATGTAGTGCCGCTTACCACAGCGCGGCAGCAGACACAACGGCAGTTCTGCCGGGCGCTTCCGGCTGCCCTGCTGGGACCCACCGGTAGCCGCTTTCTCACCGTCACTCTGTCCTGATCTCGATTTGTCCTCTTTTTCGCGCCCGGGCGTGCGATTCCGCCCCCGGCGCTTCTTGCGGTGGGTGCTGGCACTGCCAGACCCCCCACCGTACACATCATCTCGATCGGAGTCGGACTGCTCAGCCCTGTAGCCCTTGGCCGACTCGTGTCGATCGATGACCTTGGCTTCCTCCGCGAGTTCTCGCATGAACTTGCCGAAGTCCTTCTCCAACTCGTCCTTGCGCAGTCGGAGCGTTAGCATCATGCGGGTCCGCAGATCGGCATGAGTGATGCGTTTCATGATATGCCGAACGGCTAACTTCGGTTGCCGCTTGACAAAATCGTCGTAGCCACAGTGACGGAGCTTCTCATTGTACTGTAAGCAAAGGCGCCACACCTGCCGCTGGAGGTTAGCGGTCTTGTCGGCGTTCGCCAGCTTCACATCTTGCAGCTCTCTCTCGATACGGGCCAGATCGTAGTCGGCGGGATCCACGCGTGCGCGCTCTTCGACGCACTGCCGCAGGTCCTCCTCGGTGATATCCTCCACTGTGTCGGCCGACACCCAGTTGGCTAACACCAGCAGCTCCAAGATTGACTTGTCGATCGAGTTGCGGTAGCTTGTGAGCGGAATCTGAACAGATTGCTCTTCGTTCTTCTCGGCGACACGACGCTCATAGATCTCCCTCGCTTCCTTGAACTGGACGAAGTTCGCGGTCGCGATGTCTTCTAGCCGAGGTGCCTCGACTGTCTCAACGATGGTCTGCTTGACGGTAGCGTTGTCATCGCGCGTTCGCGCACCAGACCCTGCTTGTCTTGTCGCAGTTGGCATGATTTCCAGTCAACTCCAATACCCTCGCGCGATGGAGTATATACTGTGACGTTGCGGGGCTGAAAGGGAATCAGGTCGAACGACCAAGGGGCAGGCAAACACAGAGTTGGTGCTGCACCGGCCGCGGGGACTTGAGGTCAGTTCTGTTGTTCCCTCTCTGACCTGACCGGGCTCACCTTTATTAGACCTACTCACTACCGCCGCCGGCCGCCCGGCGGTACCATGTCCTCCAATCACTGGACGCCATTGGTCCAAGTTGGCCGAACGGCTTACAGATGGGCGGGCTTCCACTACCGGAGAAACCTACCGCGCCATCCCGCTCTCGTCGTCCCGTGTCTGCCAAGCTCCCTCGACAGACCACAGCGACGGACGCAGGCGAGTAGAACTACTCAGCGTCACACTTGGCCCGTCAACAATGCCCACTGAAGCGTGCTTTCTAGTGCCGAACAAGCACATCGCCCATCAAACTTCCACCAAACTCCTGCACAAAGACTTGCGATTGGTATTTTTACCCCCAAATTCAGAATCAACGTAACGGCGTAACTCAAGCTAGCCAGGGTAGTATAGTAGCGCATGGTTCCAAGTACCACGTCATAATTGCAACGCATGCTTGCCTCCCCTTTGACAATATGCGGTTAGAGACATTTGGAAACATGCCGGGATAAGCACGGGTGCTAAAATGTCCAGACTTGTGCGCAAGACCAAGTAAGAGAGACACCCGATCATCTGCTGGTACAGCTGCAAATTATGAGGAGAATTGTTCTCTTCTAAGGTTGGTGAAGTAAACGTTATCGCACTATAGGTCTGCGGGCTGGCTTGGAGTTGTATAGTTCGAAGGGCCGTAGTATACTTTCGATGTAAAGCGGTTGTCCAAGTTTGGGACCAACCAGTTATCAATTAGATTCCGTGGTCCAGGTTAACTCTGTAAGACATACTGCACATGAATATATTGGTGTTCTGTCACTGTCTACAAATTAATACAGGTTGCAAAGCATACGCTCTTCGACATACTGCACATGTGTGCATTGGTGGTCTTGCCACTGTCTGCAGAGTGGTACAAGTTGTAAATTACTATAGGGTGTGTACACTTTGTGGAGTCGGAAACGCAGTTGCCTTGTTCGCAGCATGTGTATGAAACTGAATGTGTGACCCGTGCCGATTTGCATTGGCATTGTTACACTCGTAGGGTTCGTTTGAAGAAGCGTGCCAAACGGGTGCGCAAAGAGCCCGCCAGTCTCATAGTTCGACACAAAACAGGAACGAAAATGGCCGTGTCCCCCCTTGGTCCTCGTCCGCCCTCGTACCGAGAACCATGGCCCTTTTATTTGGCGGTTCCGAGCACGCTGGTGCTGCCTCCGCGAGCTCAGGCGAGCAGCGCGCACTCAAATCACAGGCGTGCGCGGCCACTTGTACCCATCTGACACTCCCCCCCTTCGCGGCCGACTCGAAACCAGAACGCGAAAAACAGCGAATGAAGTAGTCATGATGTTCTGGAACACAAGGGATGCTAGATAAGCTTAACGCATAAGAGATAAAAATGCTGAGCTAAGAGAAGCATCCACAACGCAAACCACGGCGCAGGGATCTCCATTAGCAAAACCAATCAAGTAGTAACCAAACCACCAGATTCATCCCAGTGTGGCGAGATGGTACTGAGCCGCCGGTGGCCAAGAACCGGTGAACACCCGGAGTACCCGAACGTCAGACCAACATCTGTGAACGTAAACATCTAGATCTGCGTTTGCACCCAAGTTCTTCACAGTCGCACAGCCGGCAACAAACCGCTGTTTGGGATCCAAAGAGCGCTAACACCAGACTACAATTTGCGATCCCGAGAGCGCGAAGCCGGCCGTCGTTTGCGATCCACAAAGCATTTTTGTGGCCTCCTTCAGTTCCTCCGTTTCTTTAGCGATGCCTCACGACTTAGATCGTGTTAGGCGTTGCTTGCACCCGGAAGTATCAGGGGAGGTTAAGCTGAAGATGTGATTTGTAGATTGTGACCAAAATTGATCGAAGAAGTGGACTACATGCTTCACCGTAACCAGAAAACAAGATCCCAGACGCCAGGCAGCCAAGCAGTGCGACAGAGTGAGGTGACATTCATGAATGTGGAGCCGAAAAGGAACCAGTGACCATGTGATATAGAGAGGCTGTTTTCACGCATCTGCCCACTAGTCCGACTATAGAGTCACATTTCAACGCATTGTATTGAGAGAGGGTTGACAGATACTTCCCCGGCGAGTTCTTTTCCTCCATTTCGGCCATCTACGCCTGCTCCGACGGGGCACCAGTGCTTCCAAGTGCGATGTAATTACCAGGAAGAGAAGGCGCACAAATTCGAAGTAAAATTCGGACATTCGTCGAAGGAGGGATAGTGAGCATATCAAGGGCTGCAAGTGATGGCCTTAAACTGTACCGCCTTCTGAACACCAGGTGGGAGGAGAGGACCGTCAACCTTAATGTAGCGACGAAAGTTTTCAGAAGAACCTTGCTGCAGTGGTGCAAGGAGCAGCCGAACGTCAATCTCTGGCACGCGACTGCGATATCATATGGGCTGTACGACCAAAGTGACGGCGAGTCTTGGTGCATAGACGAGATCATGTTTGTTCCGTGGCGCAGCGTCCTTCCAGGCCAGTATGGAGTTCGTATGTATGCTGAGCCACATTATTACGGCCGACATCATGATCAGCCGAAGTGGGGTTAGTAGCCAGTATAATTCAACTCCTTATCAGGTCCTGGTCTGTCGCTTCCTATGTCCAAACAGAAGATATGGTCTGGGGGGACTGATTGTGTATTGGAGCTCACTGCCATAGCGACAGCTTTACTATGAATTCCACGGGCAATGTGCACGTCATTGACGCATTTGACGCATACTGTTCCAGCCATCCAAGAGAGGCCTTTCGCTTTTCGTGCCCAGGGCATTGGGAGACCACGGATGCCACGAAGCCTTATCTTATTCTAGACTGCGGCAAGCTTGTTGCGCAGGCAGACCAAGCATTTTTGCGTACATCCAGCTCTCGCTAATGCAGTGGATCGAGTGCTGGGGCACATGTATGCTCGAAACAAGATCCTGGTAGACAGTCTTCCGCCATTTCTCTGTTTCAGACAGGTAGCAAGGTGGTTTCAGACTAGCGCCAATGAAGTATGCCTGCGACATGTGAGGTGTCCGCCTCATAATGTGTTGGACTGGTTGCTGGCACAGGACGAAGTGGCGTAATTGGTCCGCATTCGAGGGACCAATATCGACAATGTGATTGGCGTAGATGCCAATGCCAAACAGATCTTGGAACGTGTGTAATACTGTCCAATGCGATTATCAGAGTTGGCACTCAAGTGCTGTGCGGGATCCCCCGCTTGCTTTCAGCGAATCATGTAAATACGAAGGGTTGTAGCTGTTACAAAACTTTCTTGGCGTGCTCCAAAAAAGAGAATCAAGTGCCGCAGTGGCGCGAAGAGACGCATAAAGAAGCTCATGACCGCAAATAATTATTTCGTTCGTTAGACGTGATATGTACGCTTAGCATTACGAAGCGTCTCAAGGCCTAAGACACCAGAAAGCATCATAGAGTTAAGCTTCCAGAACATGACAATGTTGCGCTTCATTAGGGCGTATGCTAAATTCTGCGAACCCGGTATCCACTTCATCGCATCAATTACGCCTGCTTTCAGCGAATCACGAATCTTAGATACCGTCAGCCGGAGACGATAGTCTCCCCCTTCATGGAGTGTCGTGATCGTGGAATGCAGTCCACCGGAATCAACAGTGAGCACAAGAGGTAGTGAGGCCTTGATCCCATACATCTCCTTTATAAATGAAGCCAAGTGAGATCCTCTGTCTGCAGAGACCGCAGCTGCCAAAAATTCGGCGCCGATAGTACTAAAGGAAACTTTTCCTTGCGTGGAACTAGAACAGTCAAGGACATGATATATGGCTTCTACTCTTTCCGATGCCTCCCCCACTGGCAGGTACAGTCTTGAAAGGTACCGTGTCTGAAAATACGACCCTTTTCACTGGCTAGTGTCCGAGAACGCCAAATAGCGATGTTGACGGTCCAGCGCTTCCGGGCTGAAGTGTATGGTCTCGGGTGTTAGTACTTGAGTTTCACGGAGGGATGCATTGGCCAACAAGACCTCCGAGACCGCCAGGTTTCCGATTTTTTGATGAAGATATATGGCCACAAAAGTGACTTGGGGTAGGAGTCCATCAACCAGAAAATCCAGGGCCCCTGTGAGGCTTAAAAATGCGATCTTCTCTTGTGGTGAGCAGGGGCTATCAAACTGCTTCCGACGTTGGTGCAAGACATCCAGTGGTGAGATAGATGCCACATACTCTCTCATATTGGCACGAATGGATCCATTTGAATGACGACGATTTTGAAGCCGATTGCAGATTAGATCGGCCGCCAACTCGAATATGCCGACGTTGAACCGTTGATCAAGACGATTATGGAAATCTCGTATGTGTGCGGTGTGACCGGCTATGATCATATCACCCACAACGTTTGCAAGCACAAAGTGGATCTTCTGATCAGAGCGGAGGACCAAAAGCTGTCAAATTCCATGAGTGGCTTCAAAGCCACAATTGAACAACAACTTTTCTTTGACCTTCAACTGCCGGAGGCGTCCGGATTCTACGAGCCCATAAGTGGGAGTCAAGATTTTCCACACGACGATTCTTCTTTCCGAACTCCATGGAGAAATCATGTATATATCTCTGTTGAGAGATCCACCTTGCCGATAGGCACCTTTACTGTCAATCGTGGCTAACGGGAAAGAGAGGATGGCAGCAAGAGAGAGAACAGATCGAATGATGGGAAACTGAGCAGATGAGGAATCTTTCCGAATCAGTTCCTTGTCCTTATCTTGGTTGCTATGAGGCACAAGTCGGCATTTAAGTCGTAGCTGGGCCTTATCTCCATCGCCTTTGATATAGAAGAAGTGATGTGAAGACACAATATTGGCATCCTCTGGGAGAGAGGAACGAGCGACCTGAGAATAAAAACCCTCATACACATTTTTCTCTTTCTTAATAGCCTTGTCCACAATCCACCGAGGGAGAAACTGAAGACGGAACTCACGCACATGCTCAACCCCAAGAACTATCTTTGCCTTGCGGAAGATTTCCTGTTCAGCGTTATTGAGCATTTGGGGAGTATCCACAGGGGATACTTTCGTGGATCCAATATGTTTTTCCAGACGAGGTGGATCACTAGTCGACCCAATGTCCATTGATGGGTTGGTGACCACTTGTGCCTTTTTCTCGGCCAGAATGGCCGAAAGACTAGGATATTGTGACCAAAAAGCAACTTCCTCATTGAGGAGGAAGTCTATGATTCCCCGTTGGGGTTGCACATGGTCATGGGAGGAGGTCTGCCCTTGCCTGTTATCCTTCAAAAGGTGCAAACCTGATGAATTGAGCGCCTCTGAATCCTTCTAGAGTACAGAGTAAGACAACTGCGATACCAATCCCATTTGATCCAGCTCCACAAGAAGCGCTGACTCTAGCATTGACCGGAGATCCTCATAGTCAACTCCGATATAAGGACCATGGTGACGTTCATTCGAAGATAGGAGAAGAGAATGGTCTTGCAATTTTCGGACGAAGGGAACGTGCCATGAACCGAATTTGGTACCGCGTTTGAATTAGTAAGCAGGCATGTCCTCCTTGAATTGATTTGCGGATGGGAGTCGGGGGTTCGTTGAAGCGGCTAGAGTTTTTATAGCACGTCGGGCGGTCTGTTCCTGATAGGCCTGAAAGACCTCCTCCGAAATCTGAGTCTGCGGGAGGCCCATAATCCCAGTGGTGTAAACCCTGGCAATTTCGAAGCTAATCAATTTCTTCCCGCCTTACAATACATTACTGAGGAACGTAGCTCTTGACAGGATTTCAGCGAAAGTAAACTCCGTATTACTCACGGCTGGAAAATAGTCAGCATCCTGGAGGAGTCCGGTGGAGATTACAAGCACAATGGTTTGTTTTGACTCAACCGTGCCGATCGTATTGCGTCTCCGAGCTGTTCGAGGTTCAGAACTAGTGAAATAAGACGTCAGAAAGTTCTTTAAGACCCCCTTGTCGTATTCGGCGTCACCATAAACTGACTTTGGTGCGCCTTGAACATTGATCCAGCCTCGTTCAAATGCCAACCGGACCTTCTCAAGTTCACTCGACTCAAGCACCGTAGTGACCGAGAAAGCCGAAAAAGATTCCCCATGTGAATGATTGTTGTATTCTCCATCTCACTGATGAACATGAAGTCGATTTGTATATATTGACTGAACGGTACCAAAAGCCTCCGAAAGGAACCTTTTTCTGAAGAAGACAGTCATCCGGTCGAACTACAAGTCTGGCATTTAGAGAAGGAGCTCTGCCACATCTATTTGAGAACGGGCTTCAAAACTCCAACTCGTGAGCAAATCTTCTCCATGTCCGTTGGTGGCATACGGGTGAAACCATGGAGCTTCGAAGCAAACTTCTTGCATATCTTCCCGTCCGAAAACCTTTCCTTCATTTGCTCTGACGACTGTTGTGCATAGAGACCTCGAAAGGAAACAAAGTAGGACTTAATAGTCTGGATGTTGGATGGTACAACCAGTAGTCGGGTCCTAATGGAGTCTTCTGAGTCACCCTGAAATCTAGAGTTGTATGTCTGCAAAGCAAGACCTACGTTTCCTGCAACACCCGCTGGGATTGTTAGCAGGGAATCTTGGCCAAGGAGATTTCCTCGGTCAACAAATCCATTTCCGAGTAGAAGCAGCCCATCACCGTCAGTGATATAGAATGGTATGGACGGTTCACTACCCAAAGTATCGACAACGGGAAGACCGCACATTGCGAACACCAAACCATCAGTAAATTCAGTACCGTATCCATGGAAGAACGGATCACGGTCCAGCTCACGCAGCCTGAAAGGAATTCCAAGTACTGAAGCCAGCCTTGCAGCTGACTGAACCCCACCAACTTTTCTGGGACAACGGATATCAATTATTGGATTCGGTTCGTCCTGAATAGATGGTGGCTGTGCGGCTTCATGTCTGGAAATCAGGCCTGATGGTCGCTCGAGGGAGTGGAGCCTGGATGAAAAAACTTATCACCAGTCTTCCTTTTCTGAGAGCTCTCCCGTTCAAAGTGGTTCATTATTTCCAGGAAAGATTCACCCCCACGGAAGGAACACTCTTTAGAACCTATATGGTGATTGGTTGCCCCACAGTTGAAGCAGAACCCATAAGTTTTTGCCTGGTCATTGCCGGCTTCGTTCTTCCTAGAGCTATTGCCATTATAATTCTTGGATCCCCGCTTCTTGTTGCTTTGTTTGACATTCTGAATGCCACTGGATGCGGGGCCGGTCCGTTGCAAACTAGACTTGTTCGTTGAAGAAGTAACACCGAAGGCGAGAAGGGCCTTATGAACTTTTTCCTGAACCATTGCTTCAGTTTCATTGCGAGTCATATCTGAACTGGACTGCTTGGAGGTAGAAGATGGAGAGTACAACACAATGACAGCGTCCTCTAGGTGAAGTACTACCCTCGGTTCGGAAGAATTTGCAATGGCCTTAATGTTCGATGGTTTGCTGTATCCTTTCTGCACGGGGAGCCGTGCAGTGTGGAGAGCAAGCTTATTTTTGATGTTCGAGACTTCCTTTCGAAAATCTTCGAATGTCTTGACCATTTCGTCCTAAGCCTCAGGAATTTGAATTGAATTCATTACTTTCACTAAGTCTTCTTGACACTCGCGAATCTTATCCATTATGGAAAAGGGTACCAAACCTCTGTCGGTTACCACACCTTGCGAGTTCCGGGACTGAGACTGAGTCAGTAATTTGAGCACAGCGTTATGTAATATGTTCTCCGGTAGCATGTCGTTGTTGATCAATGTAATAGTCAGAACCTCACCTATGTGTATCGACGACTCAAACACTGTGTGCATAAGTTGCTTGGGTGCTAGGCCTCGAAAACTATCAACAAACGCGACAAGGTATTCATTCTTCTTTCTCCGACAGTTTGATACTTTGTTGATTGATGTAATCAAACGATTGACCACTTGATGTCTGGGTTCATTTTCAATATATATGCTGCTCATCCAAACGCTTTATCATACTTTAACGACGGCTTACCACCACCCACCAAAAGGCATAGATTTGGAGAGATCTATCGCATATATAAATATCATATTTCAATGCATACGGCCATAGGCATTCTTGCCAGTGTGCCTGAATCAGCAAAGCTCGATCAGCTCCTTCCATTGTGCAATTGATGCTCTTTGCAATGGAATTATGGTCTTGAGTGTACGGAGGTTAGAATAACGTTCCCTGCAGACCATTTGTGGTTGGGTCTTGGAGAGCAATGTAACCTTCGGCATTTTTTGCATGCAAACTCTGAATATGCACATGCACACCTCCAACATTCTGATGAAGAACATGCGCTCCCTCAAAATTCTGATGAAGCATATGTGCTCCTTCAACATTCTGATGAAGCACATGCACTCCTCCAAGCTGTGGGATATTTTGCCCAACATCAAAAAACATTGCACTAACACCATAGCTATGTGAAACGAAGTCGTTATGCTCAATTGGGTTTTGCAGCGTGTATAAACAAGATGACATGCGTTGACAATATCCAATATCCAAGCTCTAACCAATCTTCTTGTATAACGCAAACCTCACTCGCACAGAAAAAGGACTGAATGCCTTTATCGGCCAGACGACCTACAGACACCAAGTTGTATCCAAGATCCGAGATTTGAAGCACATCTTTCAACCTTAGATTTGCCCCCGAAAATGGGTGTATTACATCCCTTTTTGTGTAGCGGAGACCGTAGTGTTGTCAGCGACCTTAATCGTCTTTTGCTGTAGGTCAACCAATGTGTTTGAGAGGAACGCCGAAGCACAACCGAGGAAGTGGGATGTGACACCACCTTCTGCGCAGGTGTCTATGAAAGCAGACGCAGGGGGCATCACTGCAGACTTTTCAGCATATATTGCAGCGATCTCAATCTTAGATTCCTTTCGTGATGACCTTTCGGAGTGCTTGGGTTTGTCATCGGAACTAGTTATGAGTTTATTCAAGATAGCTTTAGGCAGATGATTTTCTGGATTGTAATGATTTATGTGACATCGGTCCTGCGCGTGGCCATGTTTGTCACAGAAGCTGCAATGATAAGTATTTTTGCCTGCAATAGCATAAGCGTGCCCGTTGTAGTCATTGCATGAGTTGGGATCTGATGTACTTGCATCAATGTCGTAAACATTTGACGATGAGGTATGTTCACTTGAAAGGCTACTGCTCTTACTTCTGCTCTTCATGCGTTTGAAACTATGAGCAAAACCGGCTGAATTGATTTGGCGAGCATTTAATTCGTTCTTGAGGGTAGTGGCCACGAAATCACATATCAATTCCGAGATGTCCTCTGTACGAAGTGCCGCAGCTGTTAACTCCATTGAGCAGCTGGGATCAATAGAGGCTAACAGCATTGGCGCCATATGCGATTCGGGAATGGCAGCATCCTTCCCCATTTGGTCTAGCAGCGAGAATAGGGACGCAAACTGGTCGACATAGCCCGGCATAATCTGACTATTATACGACATTGGGAATAGCTGGGTCTGTACAGCAATACGTGACACTGTCCTGTTAGACGCATACTTCGCATCAAGAAGTTGGATGATACGCCCAGGATCGTCATCGACGTATATAACCACATGCAGAGAGGTATCTGCAAGTGCGCATATTATGACTGCGCATGGTTTTTCTCGTTTCGCAAGTACACGGGTAGTGGTCTGCGGAGCGCTTGAGCCCGACGCCTGCGTCATAGTAACACTGCATGTCCTCTCCGAGCCTGAGATTACGACATTCCAAACACTTTTGATGGGACATGCAGCCCGTAGACGAAATGGCCATAACATATAATCTTCACCACTTTTACCATGGAGGCGTGGGATTTTCACACCAGAGGTGGTTTTGGAGTCAAATTCGGAGACGGAAATTGTTCCAGAAGGAGTTCAAATAGCAAAGTAAATAATACAAATGTAGCAGAGTGAGGGACTCAATGCCTTGATTCGACGATGAGATGGGACTAAAGAAAATGATCACGGTACAGCCGCTTAATGGTAGCTGATGTCACACTAAGAAAGATATACTGGAGTGGAGATTTGTCGACACTCAACAGCTCAGATGCCAATGGAGACCGTGTAACAAAGTCTTAACGCTCAGTGGGATAGTGGGATGAGTCCCGTATGCGAATCACAGGGCTAGTTCGGGTACCCTACCCCCGGAGTATACTCAAGAGCAGCTGTGCAGCACAATCAGAAAGGAAAATAAAATATGAAACTTCGTAAAAGCGGGTGCAATGACAGGAGAAACTACCTCCGCTACCCTGAGGCTTGAACCCCTGGACCCTGGATGCCCTCTCCAGGTGCGAGGTGCGATTTTCGCCGACCTGCTCTACTCGGCGCACTTCACGATTAGGGTGCTCAATCTGTACAAAACGTCCCAGAGAAGTTACTAAAAGCGTGATATGCTTTCACCAGTTAACCTCTGCTGGTCTCTTGCGGGATATCAGCTCAATCTCACGCGCGCACGTAAAAATAGAATAAGTTGAAACGGAGCGAGGTCTGCAAGTGTTGACGCTCTGAGTCCATTACCGGTTCATATGAAATTATGTTGATTGATGATGTTGGGCTTGGATGGAAATGAAAATGAAAGAAAGAAAATAAAGAATGAAGGCTGCCAGTCTTGGGTGCGAGTTTACTAGGTACTGCGACTTCAGAGTCTTATATAGCACCTCTACTTCGCACTAACTTTACAAAAAAAACCTACACCACTAATTGGGGCCACCCAATACTACCGATCATAATCAAACATAACACAATAAGGGTTGCAAACACTGATTAAAGCTAAGTAAAACCATGCATAACAACATAACAACACATTACAACAACGCAGACCAAGTGAACCAAGCAACCAGGGTCGTCATCGACGTCTATAACCACACGCAGAGGGGCATCTGCAAGTGCGCATATTATGATTGCGCTTGCCTTTTCTCGTCGGGAAAATACACGGGGGTGGTCTGCCGAGCGCTTGAGCCCCACGCCTGCGTCTTGGTAGCACTGTATGACCCCTCCCAGCCTGAGATTACGACATTCCAGACTCCTTTAATGCGACATGCAGCGCAAAGACGATGTTGCTATAACGTATAATCATCACCACGTTTACCGTAAAAGTGTGGTATGTTCACACCAGAGGTGGTTTTGGACTCAAATTCGGGGTCAGGCATTGTTCTAGAAGGAGTTCAAATACCAAAGTAAATAATACAAATGTAGCATAGTGAGGGACTCAATGCCTTGATTCGACGATGAGCTGGGATTAAAGAGAATAATCGCGGTATAGCTGTTGAACTGTAGCTGATGTGACATTAAGAAAGAGATACTGGAGTGGAGATTTGTCGACACTCAACAGCTTGGATACCAGCGGATACCGTGTAAAAAAGTCTCAACGCCCAATGGGATGAGTTCCGTATACAAATAACACGCAGAGCTCGGGTATTCTACGCATGGAGTATACTCACGAGCAGCTGTGCAGCAAACTCATAAAAGAAAATTAAATATGAAACTTCGTAAAAGCGGGCGCACTGACAGGATAAACTAACTCCGCTACCCTAAGGGTTGAACCCCTGGACCCTGCATGCCCTTTCCAGGTGCGAGGTGTGATTTTCTTCGACCTGCCCTACTCCGCGCACTTCACGAGTAGGATGCTCAATCCGTCAAAAGGTCCCAGGGAGGTTACTAAAAGCGCGATATGCTTTCAACAGTTAACCGCTGCTGGTCTCTTGCGGGATATATGATCAATCTTAGGCGTGCACGCAAAAAATAAAAGAAGTTGAAACGGAGGGACCTCTGCAAATATCGACGCTCTGGGCCCATAACCTGGTGCTTGTACCGATTTTTGGGCTACGGCAGTTCTGATGGACGAAGAAAGAGAAAAAATTAAAAGTGAAGGTTGGCAGTCTTTGGGGCGAGTTTACTTGGTACTGTCACTTTGTAATCTTATATAGCAGCTCTACTTCGCACTAAAACAACAAGAAAACCCTACAAAACTAAGTGGGGACACTTAATACTACCAATCATATTCAAACATAACACAATAAGGGTTGCACACACTGATTACAGCTAAGTACAACCACATAACACCACATTACAACAACGCAGACCAAGTAAACCAAAAAGCCAACAATGCGCACCAAGTACACCAGTCATGCCAAAAATGTGCCAGCATGTGAAAGCACTCTGTAAACACTTACTTGCACCATCATGACTATGAAAAAACACAAATTTATATGCAACCGCATCCATGTACATACCCTACGTGTGTTGCGTGCATGGCCCGTGCTTACTTGCACAACTGCACCTATGTAACACCTGCATGTACCTGTAAACCAGATGTAGCCACACATATTTCTAAGTACTATGCCCGTTCACCTTATGCCATGTGGCCAGGTCCATGCCTATGACCCATAGGATCCAAACACTTGTAACTATTACATTGCATATGCTTATATGCAGTAGCCAATCATATGCTCGTTCCAATTTGGATTTGAGAACATAAGCATATGCGATGTTGCAAAGCAGCTCTCAAAAACAGCCCTCCCTTACATGAAACTTTGTTTCCAACTGCTGCACCATGATATCCAAGAACTACCAGGCACTAGAACATGTGCTAACATCATCAACCTAACACTTCAGGAGGCATTGTTCTCAACTCCATCAGAAAGAGTGCAATGGGAGAGCGCTATTGATGAAGAGCTCGCATCACTAAATGACAAAGGTACTTGGGTTGCTGATGACTCACTGCAGTCACAGTCGCTACCTACATATGTCATTCTCAAGGTGAAACGTGATGCAAATGCTGCAGTTGACCGAATATGAGCTCCTATCGTAGCAGGAAGAAACCACCAGACATATGGTCAGGATTATATGGAGAGCTATGCACCAGTTGTGTCTTTCAACTTGGTTTGAATGTTCCTGTACACTATGCTATGCATGCAAATGTATATCGCACAGGTTGACATTAAGACTGCATTCCTGAATGGTGACCTGAAGGAAGACATTTGGGTAATATCTCCACGTGGTATCCCTGGACTGAATTCACGATGCTACAAACTGCTAAAGGCCACATATAGACTCAAGCAGGCTCTTCTTGCGTGGCACAACAAGTTCAGTACTGAAATTAAAGGCTTAGGATTTGAGGAACTGCCTAGTGCCCCATGTGTGTTTCGACGGAAGTTGACCCATAGCATCTATGCGTACATCCTTATATAAGTGGACGACCTTCTCATCTTTACGCCAAGTGCTGAAGAACGGTCCCGAATATTGGAGAACCTCAAAACATTGTATGAACTGAGAGTTGAAAATCATGTCAGACTCTAGCTCGATGTGGAGTTTACCTAGAAGCTGGACTCCAATTGGCAGCTGCTGGGTGTAAAACTCGCTCAACCCATATATACCGAAGAGATACTGCGCAGATTTGGAGGGCAAAATTTGAAACCAGCATCAAGCCCTATGGTGGATATCGTTCTTTACTTCACTTGATGTGGAGGAGGGCAAATCACCGCGTGATGTTCAATTTTATCTGCAGATGATCGAGTTTCTGCTGTACTTGCCATTACGGACGGGTTTGGAGATTTTGGCTCCTGTTCTTATACTGGCGTGCTTCCAGAATGCTCTTACAGCATACTGCCATCGAGCAGCCAAACGTGTGTTACGCTACCTAAATGGTAGTGGTGATCATGGTTTAGTGTACCGGCATGGACGTCTATGTATAAATCATTTTGTAGACTCTGATTTCGCGGGTGATACAACAGATAGGAAGTCTTTGTCTGGGTATTTGATTAAACTCGGCTCCAACTAATGTTTCTTTGGTGCTCGTAAGCAATGCTCAGTTGCATTGTCTACTACTGGTGAGGCCTAGTACTATGCATTGGTAATGGCGGCTCGAGAGATACTTTGGATATAAGGTGTGCTGAGGGAGTGTGGAATAGCAGTTGATAAATGCGTTCCATTCATTTCGGACAACCGATGTGCTATTGATTGGGCTGTTGGTGAACGTTGCCCTTCTAGCCGTGCGAAGCATATAGATGTCAAGGTGCACTTCATTACGCAACTGGTAAAGAACACAGTCCTATCTGTGATGTATGTTGCCATTGAAGACAATGACGCAGACATCCGCACCAAGCCACTTAGCCCTGTGGCTGCACGAGTGATATTGGAACGAGTGGGACTTGACCAGGAACTCCAGGAGGAGTGGTGATGTTTGCACATAGTCGGAGTGCCTGGAAGCCCTAGGAAGTCATGGTAAACCACTTGGAAACAAATTTGCATATAACGATTGGCACTTTTGAGCACCTCCGTTGCAAAAGCGCATATGCGCGTGTGCTCGAAACCAACGTGAAGCCGGCTTATGATTGGCTACTGTATTTGCCCATATGCGTTACGTGGTTTACAAGTAGTATACCTTATATGGGTGGTAGGCACAGCATGGGCCACTTTGCATAATGTGGATGGACAACATACATGAGATTTTGTGTGGCTACAATGGTTTACAGGGACATCACGTTGCGGCAGACCTGTGATTTTGTGTGTCAGCACGTGCACTGCACGCAATGGACTTAGGTTATCGATATGGATACAGTGTCATGTGAACTTGTGCATTGCCATGGTCATGATGACGCAAGTAAGTCCTTATACAGGGCTGTGACATGCTGGCATATTATTGTCATGGTTGTTTCACTTACCGTGCTTCGTTGGTATGTGCTGGAATAATTTTATGCATGGTTGTAGTGAGCTGTCCCCAGTTTGTGCAACCCTTATTGTGTTATGTTTGAATACCATTGGTAGTACTGGCTGTCCGCACTTAGTATTTAGGGTTTTTCTTGTAGTTGTAGTGCAATGTAGTGGTGCTATATAAGTTGCAGATAGTGCATCTCCAAGTAAACCCCCCCAAGGCAGACAACCTTCAATCTTGTTTTTACTTCTTTCTTTCTTTCTCATTTCAGTCAAAGCCAAACTTCATCTATCACCTTCATTTGTAATGAACATGTGGCAAGTGATTTTCAGGGTTATCTGGATTCATGTGAAAGCGGTATTGAGTGGTTCCATCGTGCTCACAGAAGTTGCAATGGTACCCATTTTTGCTTCCAGCAGCGTATGCACGACCAGTAACGTCACTAACTGCTGTTGAATCTGATGCATTACCATCATTTTCGTTACCATTTGATGATTTGCTGTTTCCACCTTTACGGGCACCACCCCTGTTCCTGTTCTTCTTGCGACTGTGACCTCTACGAGAACTGACTGAACCCATTTGGCTGGCCTTGTATTCATCAATCAGGGTTGTCGCCACGTAGTCCCATATGATTTTTGAAATCTCCTTGGTCCTAAGTGCTGCTGCAGTTGACTCCAATGAGCAGCTGGGGTCAATAGATGCCAGAAGCATGGGTTCCTTGTGAGATTCTGGTATAGTGGCATCCTTACCCATGAAGTCCAGCTTCGAGAACAGAGAGGCAAACTGGTCCACATACTAGGACATTTTTTGGCCATTATACGACATTCTGAACAGCTGCGTTTGCCCTGCTATACGAGACACTGTCCTGTTTGATGCATATTACACATCAAGTAGCTGAAGCATGCGACCGGGGTCATCATCCACATCCATAACTACAGGCAGTGGGGCATCGCCAGTGCACAAATGATGATTGCACATTCCTTTCCGCGCTTTGCCACTATACGGGTGGGGGTCTTGGTAGCACTAGTGTTGATGTTAGCACATGGTCGAGTGCCTGGTAGTCCTGGTAAATCATGCTGCAGCACTTGGAAACAAATTTTCATACAACCGAGAGCTGTACTTGAGAGCTGCTTTGCAACAGCGCATATGCGTATGTTCTGAAATCCAACGTGAAACGAGCATAGGATTGGCTACTGCATATAAGCATATGCAATGTAATGGTTACAAGGGTTTTGCATCCTATGGGTCATAGGCATGGAACTGACCACCTTGCATAAGGTGAACGGCCATAGTACTTAGAAATATGTGTGGCTACATCTGGTTTGCAGGTACGTGCAGGTGTTACATAGGTGCAGTTGTGCAAGTAAGCACGGGCCATGCACGCAACACACCTACGGTATGTACATGAATGCGGTGGCATGTGAATTTTTGCTTTGTCATATTCATGATGATGCGAGTAAGCGTTTACTGAGTGCTGTCACATGCTGGCACATAGTTGGCATGACTGGTGTACTTGGTGCGCATTGTCTTCTTGATGCAAGGTATGCATATAACAGGACAGTGTCGCGTATTGCTTTATAGGCCTGGCTATTCCGAATGTCGTATAATGGTCAGAATATGTCCGACTATGTCGACCAGTTTTCGTCCCTATTCTTGCAGCTAGAACGAATGGGGAAGGATGCTGCTATTCCTGAATACCACAAGGCGCCAATGCTGCTAGCCTCTAATGATCCAAACTGCCCACTGGAGTCAACGGCTATCGCACTTCGGACAAAGGACATCTCGGAATTGACATGGGACTACGTTGCCACTACCCTCATAGACGAATATAATGCTCGCCAAATTGATTCAACTGGTTCTGCTCTTAGTCGCAAACGCATGAAAAGCAGAAGTAAGAGCAGTAGCCTTTCAAGTGAACATACCTCATCGTCAAATGTTTACGACATTGATGCAATTACATCAGATCCCAACTCATGCAATGACTACAACGGGCACGCTTATGCTATTGCAGGCAAAAATAGTTATCATTGCAGCTTCTGTGACAAGCATGGCCACGCGCAGGACCGATGTCACATGAATCCTGAAAATCCAGACAACCACCTGCCTTAAGCTATCTTGGAGAAACTTAAATTAGTTCCAGTGAGAAACTCAAGCACTCCGGAAGGTCATCACAAAAGGAATCTAAGATTGAGATCGCTGCAATGTCTGCTGAAAAGTTTGCAGTGGTGGCACCTGCGTCTACTTTCATAGACACCTACGCAGACAGTGGTACCACATCCCACTTCTTCACTTATGCTTCTGCGTTCGTCCAGAACACATTGGTTGACATACAGCAAAGGACGATTAAGGTCGCTGAAAACACTACAGTCTCTGCTACACAAAAAGGGGATGTAATACTCCCTTTTTCGGAGGCTAACCTCAGGTTGACAGATGTACTTTTAGTCCCAGATCTTGGATACAACTTGGTCTCTGTAGGTAATATGGTCGATAAAAACATTCAATCCTTTTTCTGTGCGAATGAGGTTTGCGTTGTACATGAAGATGGGTTAGAGATTGGATGTGGGCAACGTGACATGTCCTCTCGTTTATACACGCTGCCAAATCGAAGGGAGCATAACGACTTCATTTCGCATAGCCATGGTGTTAGTGCAGTGTTTCCTGATGTTGGGCAAAATCTCCCGCAGCTTGGAGGAGCGCTCGTGTTTCATCAGAATGTTGGAGGAGCGCATGTGCATATTCAAAATTTGCACGCAAACAATGTCGAAGAGTACGTTGGTCTCCAAGACCCAACCACGAATGGTCTGCAGGGAATGATATTCTCACCTCCCTACAACCCAGACCATGATGCCATTGCCGAGCGCATCAATCCCACAGTTGAAGAAGCTGCTCGACCTTTGCTGATTCAGGCACACTGGCAGAATGCCTATGGCCGTATGCATTGAAGTATGATACTTTTATATGCCAAATATCTCTCCACTGTACCACATGTTTGAATCTCTACCTTTTGGTGGGTGGTGGTAAGCCATCGTTGAAATATGCTAAAGCATTTGGATTCGCAGCATATATATTGAAAATGATCCCATACACCAAGTTCGAGTCTCTTGCACTTGAGGGAGTGTACTTGCAAACTATGGAGCATGGTGCTTCCCAGGACCTCGAGGAGGAATGTTGATGCTACCACATGGTCGAGTGCTTGGTAGTCCTGGGACATCATGGTGTAGCACTTGGAAACAAAGTTTCATATAACGGAGGGCTGTTTTTGAGAGCTGCTTTGCAACAGCGCATATGCATGTGTTCTCAAACCCAACCTGAAACGGTCATATGATTGGCTACTGCATATAATCATATGCAATGCATTGGTTACAAGTGTTGTGCATCCTATGGATCGTGGGCATGGAACTGGCCACTTGGCATAAGGTGAATGGGCATGGTACTTAGGAATATGTGTGGCTACACCTGGTTTTACAGATACATGCAGGTGTTGCATATGTGCAGTTGTGCGAGTAAGCACGTGCCATGCACGCAACAAACTTAGAGTATGTACATGGATGCGGTGGCATGTGAATTTTTGCTTTTTCATCTCATGATGATGCAAGTAAGTGTGTACAGAGTGCTGTCACATGCTGGCACATTTTTGGCATGAGTGCTGTACTTGGTGCGCATTGTTGGCTGTTTGTTTTACTTGGTCTGCGTTGTTGTAATGTAGTGTTATGTTGTTAAGCATGGTTGTACTTAGCTGTAATCAGTGCGTGCAACCTTTATTGTGTTATGTTGGATTGTGATTGGTAGTATTGGGTGTCCCCACTTAGTGGTGTAGGGTTTTCTTTTAGTGGTAGTGCGAAGCAGAGGTTCTATATAAGACTCTGAAGTCGCAGTACCAAGTAAACTCGCCCCAAAGCCTGGGAACCTTCACTCTTTATCTTCTTTCTTTCTTTCCTTTTCATTTCTGTCGAAGCCCAACATCATCTATCAACATCATTTCATATCAACATGTGGTATGGCACTGGAAAAGTCTTCCATCGTACCTCCCGACAGTTGTGATATGGACACCTATGCCGATAGTGGTGCTACATCACACTTTTTCCATTCGGTGTCTGCGTTTATTCCCGAGTCTTTGCACAACGTAGAAACTCGAACCATCATGCTTGCCGGCAATACTGAAGTATGTACAACGCAGCGGGGTGACATAGTATTGCCATTTGAGTACGCAAACCTACGATTGACTGATGTCCTGTTCGTTCCAGAACTGGAATACAATTTGGTGTCCATAGGATGCTTGGCGGACAAGGGCATTGAATCTTTCTTTCGCTCAAGTGAAGTTCGTCTCACCTTGGGCAATGGGTTTGTAGTCGGCAGTGGCCACCGCGATCGACGCTCGGGGTTGTACACCTTACCCGATCCGATATTGCAAGGTACCAACCCAACCCCATTCTCGTCACCAACTAGTGGAGATCATTGCATGAAGACATCGGAGTCCATTATTGCTAATCTATGGCATCGGCGACTTGCCCACATCAATGCGCGCGACCTCCAGTCAGTTTACAAACATGCTGAAGGGGTGCCGAAGATGTCAGGAATGGAGGAGATATGCCGCCCGTGTATGCTTGGTAAGGCGCATAAACTTCCGTTCCCTGGCAAATACGACCGAGCATCAGCCGTAGGTGAGGTGGTACACTCCGATATACTAGGACCCCTTGTACCTTCATTCCCACAAAGGTTTCAATATGCCTCTACCTTCCTTGACGAGCATTCAAGGTATGCACTCTTAGGCTTCATGACCCATAAAAGTGAAATTGCTGTTGTATTCGATGCAATTGAGCACAAGTTCCAGCAGCTTGGATGAGTGTGTTGGAAAAGTACCTGTTCTGTCACTGAAAACCAAATGTGCCGGGGAGCATGGGCTGTGTTGGAGGGTGCCGCTGCAAAAGCGCATATGCGTCGCTGTGCAAATTCAACGTGAATCTGGATTGTGATTGACTACTGCAAATACGCATATGCACTGTAGTGCGTACAAGTGGTAGTACACAAGTGGGTTAGATTGGCACACCCACGTGTCCAGCTAGTACAGTGCGCACAGTGTACAGGGCACGTACCTATGATAGATGGACACACCGCACATGTGGTACAGAAGTGGTACCTTGGTGAGGAGTATGGGCACTGGTATCAGGTTTACCGGTACAACAAGTGGAAAATGACGTGTCAGTTGATGCAGTTACACGTACAAGTGATGTGGTGAATTACTGTGACGTGCATGGATGAATTTGGATGCGTTGGCATGCGTTGGCTATTGAAAGTTGGTAAGGAAGTTGAGGGGATGGAAGGGAAGTTCGCCAGCTCTAGCTTGGATTTACTTGGAGGTCCTTCAGGCATATCTTATATACCACTCTAAACTCGAATTGCGCGGGAACACCAACTACAAGTAAAACCTAAACCACTAAGCAGGGACACTCAATACTACCAATCATCATCTAACATGACATAGCCAGCTCAGCACAACCTCATTACATCAACGCACACCAACGCACTAACGTTCCGTAATAGTTACGTGCATACACATGACCATGACAAGGCACAAATTCACGACTCCAACACACGCCAGCACATGCCAACACATCACGGCAAGTCAACACATCACGGTAAGTCGGCACGTAACCTGTGGTGTTAGCGCCATGTCATCAAGTGGCAATGCATCAAGTGGCAATGCACACAACACCCACGTCATCAATATACCCGTGCATGTGTAAACCTGTTGACAGTGCATGCGCACCTTACCATTGTACCAACCACTGCTGTACCACTTGTACCAGGTGTCAACCACTTCACCAGTATCCCCTGCACACAACGTACACTGTGACTACTGTAATAGCTGGACACGTGGGTGTGTCCAACCGATCCAGTTATGCCATACCACTTGTACGCACCACGTTGCATATGTACATGTGCAGTACCCAATCAGAAGCCAGTTTCACGTTGGGTTCGCGCACACGCGCATATGCGCTTTTGCAGAGGTACCCTCCAAAACATCCCATGCTCCCCGGAACATTTGGTTTTCAGTGACAGCATAGGTACTACTGCCAATACCTAACCCGCGTGCGTTGCAACAGGTTATGGGCCCAGAGCGTCGACTGTTTGCAGACGTTGCGCTCTACTAATATCTTTTTGGATTTTACGAAGACTGGTTTTTCTTTCGCGCAGGTACGCGTTGCGTTGCAAGCGAGCGAATCTTGTGGAAGTCGAGTGGCAGTGGTGAAAGTAGGCAAAGCGTTCAGAGACACCTTCTCTGGTAAGCCGACCTGCGCCTGTTCCGATCCCTGCTTCTTTGCTTCAGTGCATAAGGAAGACCGCGCTATTTTCCGGCAAGCGACTAGAAGGGGTTAACTGGTGAAAGCTTATTGCGTCAGCTACTAGCCTCCCTTGGACGTCTCGTACGGATTGTAAAGCCCCTCCCTCTGAAGTGCGCAGAGCAGTATTGGTCGCAGAAACCGCATCTCACCTGAAGAGAGTTACCAGGGACCAGAGGATTCGGACCTCTAGGGTAGCGGGGATAGTATCTACTGCCAGTGCGCCCATCTTAAGAAGTTTTATTTGTGTCCAGGCTCGTATCAGTACGTCCTGTGAGTATATTCCGGGCGTTGAGTACCCGAAATCCGCATGAGATCGCGTACGAGACGCGTCTCGACAAGCGTAGTAGACTTGGTTACACGGTCTCCGCTGAAGTTTTCGCTGTTGAGTGTTTGAGATTCTTCTCCACTCCAGTTTTTCTGGTTCTTTGTGTAACAGAAGCCTTGAAATACCTCTTTCGGCTTCAATACATTGCGTGGATATCACTACATTTGGCATCTACATAGTTGCTTTTGTTGCTTTTCTTTGGTTCTAGTCCCGTAGGAACCATGTCCAACTCCGAAGTTGAAACGGAATCCACCTCTGGAATGAAAATTCCTCGTTTACATGGTAAGCGTGGTGATGATTATATTCTGTGGCGTCACCGTCTCCGTGCTGCATGCCGTATTAATGGTGTCTGGAATGTCGCAAATCTCTCTGGGGTTCAATCTACCACATATATTTTAACTCAAGACACAACTACCGCAGGTAGTGGCACTGAAATAGCAACTCCCCGTATCATTGCGAAACCATAAAAGGCTTGTGGTATCATCATCTGTGCTCTTGGTGATGCTCCATTACGCGTAGTCATGGACGTGGATGATGATCCTGCCCGTATGTTGCAACTCTTGGATGGACTTTATGCCTCCAATAGGACTGTATCTAGAATTGCAGTGCAGACACGATTGTTCCGAATGTCGTACAGCGGTGAGAACATGTCCAGCTATGTGGATCAATACACGGCATTCTTTGCTCAGTTAGACCGTATGGGCAAGGATGCTGCTATACCGGAGTCTCACAAGGCACCTATGCTACTTGCTTCCATTGGTCCGAACATTTCGTTGGATTCCACGGCTGCTGCACTACGTACCAAGGACATATCGGAACTGACTTGGGACTATGTGGCAACCACTTTGATCGATGAGTACAATGCTCGTCTGGTCAGTTCTTCTAGTTCTGGACGTACGCGAAGTCGAAAGAAGAACAGAAGCAAAGGTTCTGGTGGTTCACGTGTGTCCCAAAACTCCAGTCACACTCAGTTCAGGGATGGAAGTGACTCTGATGATCGGCCAAGTACAGCTGGTAGAGCATATGTGGTGTCCAGTAACCGGACTTATCACTGTGAATTTTGTGATCGTGATGGTAACACAAAGGACAGATGCCATGTGAATCCCGATAACCCGGATAATCACTTACCCAAAAGCATCCTGGACAAGCTTAACATCAAATGGAAGAGCAAATCTGGGGCGTCCAAGTCTTGCAATAAGCCGGCTGGTAGTTCATCAAAGATTGAGGTATGTGGTATGGCACTGGAAAAGTCTTCCATCGTACCTCCCGACAGTTGTGATATGGACACCTATGCCGATAGTGGTGCTACATCACACTTTTTCCATTCGGTGTCTGCGTTTATTCCCGAGTCTTTGCACAACGTAGAAACTTGAACCATCATGTTTGCCGACAACACTGAAGTATGTACAACGCAGCGGGGTGACATAGTATTGCCATTTGAGTACGCAAACCTACGATTGACTGATGTCCTGTTCGTTCCAGAACTAGAATACAGTTTGGTGTCCATAGGATGCTTGGCGGACAAGGGCATTGAATCTTTCTTTCGCTCAACTGAAGTTCGTCTCACCTTGGACAATGGTTTTGTAGTCGGCAGTGGCCATCGCGATCGACGCTCGGTGTTGTACACCTTACCCGATCCGATATTGCAAGGTACCAACCCAACCCCATTCTCGTCACCAACTAGTGGAGATCATTGCATGAAGACATCGGAGTCCATTATTGCTAATCTATGGCATCGGCGACTTGCCCACATCAATGCGCGCGACCTCCAGTCAGTTTACAAACATGCTGAAGGGGTGCCGAAGATGTCAGGAATGGAGGAGATATGCCGCCCGTGTATGCTTGGTAAGGCGCATAAACTTCCGTTCCCTGGCAAATACGACCGAGCATCAGCCGTAGGTGAGGTGGTACACTCCGATATACTAGGACCCCTTGTACCTTCATTCCCACAAAGGTTTCAATATGCCTCTACCTTCCTTGACGAGCATTCAAGGTATGCACTCTTAGGCTTCATGACCCATAAAAGTGAAATTGCTGTTGTATTCGATGCAATTGAGCACAAGTTCCAGCAGCTTGGATGAGTGTGTTGGAAAAGTACCTGTTCTGTCACTGAAAACCAAATGTGCCGGGGAGCATGGGCTGTGTTGGAGGGTGCCGCTGCAAAAGCGCATATGCGTCGCTGTGCAAATTCAACGTGAATCTGGATTGTGATTGACTACTGCAAATACGCATATGCACTGTAGTGCGTACAAGTGGTAGTACACAAGTGGGTTAGATTGGCACACCCACGTGTCCAGCTAGTACAGTGCGCACAGTGTACAGGGCACGTACCTATGATAGATGGACACACCGCACATGTGGTACAGAAGTGGTACCTTGGTGAGGAGTATGGGCACTGGTATCAGGTTTACCGGTACAACAAGTGGAAAATGACGTGTCAGTTGATGCAGTTACACGTACAAGTGATGTGGTGAATTACTGTGACGTGCATGGATGAATTTGGATGCGTTGGCATGCGTTGGCTATTGAAAGTTGGTAAGGAAGTTGAGGGGATGGAAGGGAAGTTCGCCAGCTCTAGCTTGGATTTACTTGGAGGTCCTTCAGGCATATCTTATATACCACTCTAAACTCGAATTGCGCGGGAACACCAACTACAAGTAAAACCTAAACCACTAAGCAGGGACACTCAATACTACCAATCATCATCTAACATGACATAGCCAGCTCAGCACAACCTCATTACATCAACGCACACCAACGCACTAACGTTCCGTAATAGTTACGTGCATACACATGACCATGACAAGGCACAAATTCACGACTCCAACACACGCCAGCACATGCCAACACATCACGGCAAGTCAACACATCACGGTAAGTCGGCACGTAACCTGTGGTGTTAGCGCCATGTCATCAAGTGGCAATGCATCAAGTGGCAATGCACACAACACCCACGTCATCAATATACCCGTGCATGTGTAAACCTGTTGACAGTGCATGCGCACCTTACCATTGTACCAACCACTGCTGTACCACTTGTACCAGGTGTCAACCACTTCACCAGTATCCCCTGCACACAACGTACACTGTGACTACTGTAATAGCTGGACACGTGGGTGTGTCCAACCGATCCAGTTATGCCATACCACTTGTACGCACCACGTTGCATATGTACATGTGCAGTACCCAATCAGAAGCCAGTTTCACGTTGGGTTCGCGCACACGCGCATATGCGCTTTTGCAGAGGTACCCTCCAAAACATCCCATGCTCCCCGGAACATTTGGTTTTCAGTGACAGCATAGGTACTACTGCCAATACCTAACCCGCGTGCGTTGCAACAGGTTATGGGCCCAGAGCGTCGACTGTTTGCAGACGTTGCGCTCTACTAATATCTTTTTGGATTTTACGAAGACTGGTTTTTCTTTCGCGCAGGTACGCGTTGCGTTGCAAGCGAGCGAATCTTGTGGAAGTCGAGTGGCAGTGGTGAAAGTAGGCAAAGCGTTCAGAGACACCTTCTCTGGTAAGCCGACCTGCGCCTGTTCCGATCCCTGCTTCTTTGCTTCAGTGCATAAGGAAGACCGCGCTATTTTCCGGCAAGCGACTAGAAGGGGTTAACTGGTGAAAGCTTATTGCGTCAGCTACTAGCCTCCCTTGGACGTCTCGTACGGATTGTAAAGCCCCTCCCTCTGAAGTGCGCAGAGCAGTATTGGTCGCAGAAACCGCATCTCACCTGAAGAGAGTTACCAGGGACCAGAGGATTCGGACCTCTAGGGTAGCGGGGATAGTATCTACTGCCAGTGCGCCCATCTTAAGAAGTTTTATTTGTGTCCAGGCTCGTATCAGTACGTCCTGTGAGTATATTCCGGGCGTTGAGTACCCGAAATCCGCATGAGATCGCGTACGAGACGCGTCTCGACAAGCGTAGTAGACTTGGTTACACGGTCTCCGCTGAAGTTTTCGCTGTTGAGTGTTTGAGATTCTTCTCCACTCCAGTTTTTCTGGTTCTTTGTGTAACAGAAGCCTTGAAATACCTCTTTCGGCTTCAATACATTGCGTGGATATCACTACATTTGGCATCTACATAGTTGCTTTTGTTGCTTTTCTTTGGTTCTAGTCCCGTAGGAACCATGTCCAACTCCGAAGTTGAAACGGAATCCACCTCTGGAATGAAAATTCCTCGTTTACATGGTAAGCGTGGTGATGATTATATTCTGTGGCGTCACCGTCTCCGTGCTGCATGCCGTATTAATGGTGTCTGGAATGTCGCAAATCTCTCTGGGGTTCAATCTACCACATATATTTTAACTCAAGACACAACTACCGCAGGTAGTGGCACTGAAATAGCAACTCCCCGTATCATTGCGAAACCATAAAAGGCTTGTGGTATCATCATCTGTGCTCTTGGTGATGCTCCATTACGCGTAGTCATGGACGTGGATGATGATCCTGCCCGTATGTTGCAACTCTTGGATGGACTTTATGCCTCCAATAGGACTGTATCTAGAATTGCAGTGCAGACACGATTGTTCCGAATGTCGTACAGCGGTGAGAACATGTCCAGCTATGTGGATCAATACACGGCATTCTTTGCTCAGTTAGACCGTATGGGCAAGGATGCTGCTATACCGGAGTCTCACAAGGCACCTATGCTACTTGCTTCCATTGGTCCGAACATTTCGTTGGATTCCACGGCTGCTGCACTACGTACCAAGGACATATCGGAACTGACTTGGGACTATGTGGCAACCACTTTGATCGATGAGTACAATGCTCGTCTGGTCAGTTCTTCTAGTTCTGGACGTACGCGAAGTCGAAAGAAGAACAGAAGCAAAGGTTCTGGTGGTTCACGTGTGTCCCAAAACTCCAGTCACACTCAGTTCAGGGATGGAAGTGACTCTGATGATCGGCCAAGTACAGCTGGTAGAGCATATGTGGTGTCCAGTAACCGGACTTATCACTGTGAATTTTGTGATCGTGATGGTAACACAAAGGACAGATGCCATGTGAATCCCGATAACCCGGATAATCACTTACCCAAAAGCATCCTGGACAAGCTTAACATCAAATGGAAGAGCAAATCTGGGGCGTCCAAGTCTTGCAATAAGCCGGCTGGTAGTTCATCAAAGATTGAGGTATGTGGTATGGCACTGGAAAAGTCTTCCATCGTACCTCCCGACAGTTGTGATATGGACACCTATGCCGATAGTGGTGCTACATCACACTTTTTCCATTCGGTGTCTGCGTTTATTCCCGAGTCTTTGCACAACGTAGAAACTTGAACCATCATGTTTGCCGACAACACTGAAGTATGTACAACGCAGCGGGGTGACATAGTATTGCCATTTGAGTACGCAAACCTACGATTGACTGATGTCCTGTTCGTTCCAGAACTGGAATACAGTTTGGTGTCCATAGGATGCTTGGCGGACAAGGGCATTGAATCTTTCTTTCGCTCAACTGAAGTTCGTCTCACCTTGGACAATGGTTTTGTAGTCGGCAGTGGCCATCGCGATCGACGCTCGGTGTTGTACACCTTACCCGATCCGATATTGCAAGGTACCAACCCAACCCCATTCTCGTCACCAACTAGTGGAGATCATTGCATGAAGACATCGGAGTCCATTATTGCTAATCTATGGCATCGGCGACTTGCCCACATCAATGCGCGCGACCTCCAGTCAGTTTAAAAACATGCTGAAGGGGTGCCGAAGATGTCAGGAATGGAGGAGATATGCCGCCCGTGTATGCTTGGTAAGGCGCATAAACTTCCGTTCCCTGGCAAATACGACCGAGCATCAGCCGTAGGTGAGGTGGTACACTCCGATATACTAGGACCCCTTGTACCTTCATTCCCACAAAGGTTTCAATATGCCTCTACCTTCCTTGACGAGCATTCAAGGTATGCACTCTTAGGCTTCATGACCCATAAAAGTGAAATTGCTGTTGTATTCGATGCAATTGAGCACAAGTTCCAGCAGCTTGGATGAGTGTGTTGGAAAAGTACCTGTTCTGTCACTGAAAACCAAATGTGCCGGGGAGCATGGGCTGTGTTGGAGGGTGCCGCTGCAAAAGCGCATATGCGTCGCTGTGCAAATTCAACGTGAATCTGGATTGTGATTGACTACTGCAAATACGCATATGCACTGTAGTGCGTACAAGTGGTAGTACACAAGTGGGTTAGATTGGCACACCCACGTGTCCAGCTAGTACAGTGCGCACAGTGTACAGGGCACGTACCTATGATAGATGGACACACCGCACATGTGGTACAGAAGTGGTACCTTGGTGAGGAGTATGGGCACTGGTATCAGGTTTACCGGTACAACAAGTGGAAAATGACGTGTCAGTTGATGCAGTTACACGTACAAGTGATGTGGTGAATTACTGTGACGTGCATGGATGAATTTGGATGCGTTGGCATGCGTTGGCTATTGAAAGTTGGTAAGGAAGTTGAGGGGATGGAAGGGAAGTTCGCCAGCTCTAGCTTGGATTTACTTGGAGGTCCTTCAGGCATATCTTATATACCACTCTAAACTCGAATTGCGCGGGAACACCAACTACAAGTAAAACCTAAACCACTAAGCAGGGACACTCAATACTACCAATCATCATCTAACATGACATAGCCAGCTCAGCACAACCTCATTACATCAACGCACACCAACGCACTAACGTTCCGTAATAGTTACGTGCATACACATGACCATGACAAGGCACAAATTCACGACTCCAACACACGCCAGCACATGCCAACACATCACGGCAAGTCAACACATCACGGTAAGTCGGCACGTAACCTGTGGTGTTAGCGCCATGTCATCAAGTGGCAATGCATCAAGTGGCAATGCACACAACACCCACGTCATCAATATACCCGTGCATGTGTAAACCTGTTGACAGTGCATGCGCACCTTACCATTGTACCAACCACTGCTGTACCACTTGTACCAGGTGTCAACCACTTCACCAGTATCCCCTGCACACAACGTACACTGTGACTACTGTAATAGCTGGACACGTGGGTGTGTCCAACCGATCCAGTTATGCCATACCACTTGTACGCACCACGTTGCATATGTACATGTGCAGTACCCAATCAGAAGCCAGTTTCACGTTGGGTTCGCGCACACGCGCATATGCGCTTTTGCAGAGGTACCCTCCAAAACATCCCATGCTCCCCGGAACATTTGGTTTTCAGTGACAGCATAGGTACTACTGCCAATACCTAACCCGCGTGCGTTGCAACAGGTTATGGGCCCAGAGCGTCGACTGTTTGCAGACGTTGCGCTCTACTAATATCTTTTTGGATTTTACGAAGACTGGTTTTTCTTTCGCGCAGGTACGCGTTGCGTTGCAAGCGAGCGAATCTTGTGGAAGTCGAGTGGCAGTGGTGAAAGTAGGCAAAGCGTTCAGAGACACCTTCTCTGGTAAGCCGACCTGCGCCTGTTCCGATCCCTGCTTCTTTGCTTCAGTGCATAAGGAAGACCGCGCTATTTTCCGGCAAGCGACTAGAAGGGGTTAACTGGTGAAAGCTTATTGCGTCAGCTACTAGCCTCCCTTGGACGTCTCGTACGGATTGTAAAGCCCCTCCCTCTGAAGTGCGCAGAGCAGTATTGGTCGCAGAAACCGCATCTCACCTGAAGAGAGTTACCAGGGACCAGAGGATTCGGACCTCTAGGGTAGCGGGGATAGTATCTACTGCCAGTGCGCCCATCTTAAGAAGTTTTATTTGTGTCCAGGCTCGTATCAGTACGTCCTGTGAGTATATTCCGGGCGTTGAGTACCCGAAATCCGCATGAGATCGCGTACGAGACGCGTCTCGACAAGCGTAGTAGACTTGGTTACACGGTCTCCGCTGAAGTTTTCGCTGTTGAGTGTTTGAGATTCTTCTCCACTCCAGTTTTTCTGGTTCTTTGTGTAACAGAAGCCTTGAAATACCTCTTTCGGCTTCAATACATTGCGTGGATATCACTACATTTGGCATCTACATAGTTGCTTTTGTTGCTTTTCTTTGGTTCTAGTCCCGTAGGAACCATGTCCAACTCCGAAGTTGAAACGGAATCCACCTCTGGAATGAAAATTCCTCGTTTACATGGTAAGCGTGGTGATGATTATATTCTGTGGCGTCACCGTCTCCGTGCTGCATGCCGTATTAATGGTGTCTGGAATGTCGCAAATCTCTCTGGGGTTCAATCTACCACATATATTTTAACTCAAGACACAACTACCGCAGGTAGTGGCACTGAAATAGCAACTCCCCGTATCATTGCGAAACCATAAAAGGCTTGTGGTATCATCATCTGTGCTCTTGGTGATGCTCCATTACGCGTAGTCATGGACGTGGATGATGATCCTGCCCGTATGTTGCAACTCTTGGATGGACTTTATGCCTCCAATAGGACTGTATCTAGAATTGCAGTGCAGACACGATTGTTCCGAATGTCGTACAGCGGTGAGAACATGTCCAGCTATGTGGATCAATACACGGCATTCTTTGCTCAGTTAGACCGTATGGGCAAGGATGCTGCTATACCGGAGTCTCACAAGGCACCTATGCTACTTGCTTCCATTGGTCCGAACATTTCGTTGGATTCCACGGCTGCTGCACTACGTACCAAGGACATATCGGAACTGACTTGGGACTATGTGGCAACCACTTTGATCGATGAGTACAATGCTCGTCTGGTCAGTTCTTCTAGTTCTGGACGTACGCGAAGTCGAAAGAAGAACAGAAGCAAAGGTTCTGGTGGTTCACGTGTGTCCCAAAACTCCAGTCACACTCAGTTCAGGGATGGAAGTGACTCTGATGATCGGCCAAGTACAGCTGGTAGAGCATATGTGGTGTCCAGTAACCGGACTTATCACTGTGAATTTTGTGATCGTGATGGTAACACAAAGGACAGATGCCATGTGAATCCCGATAACCCGGATAATCACTTACCCAAAAGCATCCTGGACAAGCTTAACATCAAATGGAAGAGCAAATCTGGGGCGTCCAAGTCTTGCAATAAGCCGGCTGGTAGTTCATCAAAGATTGAGGTATGTGGTATGGCACTGGAAAAGTCTTCCATCGTACCTCCCGACAGTTGTGATATGGACACCTATGCCGATAGTGGTGCTACATCACACTTTTTCCATTCGGTGTCTGCGTTTATTCCCGAGTCTTTGCACAACGTAGAAACTTGAACCATCATGTTTGCCGACAACACTGAAGTATGTACAACGCAGCGGGGTGACATAGTATTGCCATTTGAGTACGCAAACCTACGATTGACTGATGTCCTGTTCGTTCCAGAACTGGAATACAGTTTGGTGTCCATAGGATGCTTGGCGGACAAGGGCATTGAATCTTTCTTTCGCTCAACTGAAGTTCGTCTCACCTTGGACAATGGTTTTGTAGTCGGCAGTGGCCATCGCGATCGACGCTCGGTGTTGTACACCTTACCCGATCCGATATTGCAAGGTACCAACCCAACCCCATTCTCGTCACCAACTAGTGGAGATCATTGCATGAAGACATCGGAGTCCATTATTGCTAATCTATGGCATCGGCGACTTGCCCACATCAATGCGCGCGACCTCCAGTCAGTTTAAAAACATGCTGAAGGGGTGCCGAAGATGTCAGGAATGGAGGAGATATGCCGCCCGTGTATGCTTGGTAAGGCGCATAAACTTCCGTTCCCTGGCAAATACGACCGAGCATCAGCCGTAGGTGAGGTGGTACACTCCGATATACTAGGACCCCTTGTACCTTCATTCCCACAAAGGTTTCAATATGCCTCTACCTTCCTTGACGAGCATTCAAGGTATGCACTCTTAGGCTTCATGACCCATAAAAGTGAAATTGCTGTTGTATTCGATGCAATTGAGCACAAGTTCCAGCAGCTTGGATGAGTGTGTTGGAAAAGTACCTGTTCTGTCACTGAAAACCAAATGTGCCGGGGAGCATGGGCTGTGTTGGAGGGTGCCGCTGCAAAAGCGCATATGCGTCGCTGTGCAAATTCAACGTGAATCTGGATTGTGATTGACTACTGCAAATACGCATATGCACTGTAGTGCGTACAAGTGGTAGTACACAAGTGGGTTAGATTGGCACACCCACGTGTCCAGCTAGTACAGTGCGCACAGTGTACAGGGCACGTACCTATGATAGATGGACACACCGCACATGTGGTACAGAAGTGGTACCTTGGTGAGGAGTATGGGTACTGGTATCAGGTTTACCGGTACAACAAGTGGAAAATGACGTGTCAGTTGATGCAGTTACACGTACAAGTGATGTGGTGAATTACTGTGACGTGCATGGATGAATTTGGATGCGTTGGCATGCGTTGGCTATTGAAAGTTGGTAAGGAAGTTGAGGGGATGGAAGGGAAGTTCGCCAGCTCTAGCTTGGATTTACTTGGAGGTCCTTCAGGCATATCTTATATACCACTCTAAACTCGAATTGCGCGGGAACACCAACTACAAGTAAAACCTAAACCACTAAGCAGGGACACTCAATACTACCAATTATCATCTAACATGACATAGCCAGCTCAGCACAACCTCATTACATCAACGCACACCAACGCACTAACGTTCCGTAATAGTTACGTGCATACACATGACCATGACAAGGCACAAATTCACGACTCCAACACACGCCAGCACATGCCAACACATCACGGCAAGTCAACACATCACGGTAAGTCGGCACGTAACCTGTGGTGTTAGCGCCATGTCATCAAGTGGCAATGCATCAAGTGGCAATGCACACAACACCCACGTCATCAATATACCCGTGCATGTGTAAACCTGTTGACAGTGCATGCGCACCTTACCATTGTACCAACCACTGCTGTACCACTTGTACCAGGTGTCAACCACTTCACCAGTATCCCCTGCACACAACGTACACTGTGACTACTGTAATAGCTGGACACGTGGGTGTGTCCAACCGATCCAGTTATGCCATACCACTTGTACGCACCACGTTGCATATGTACATTTGCAGTACCCAATCAGAAGCCAGTTTCACGTTGGGTTCGCGCACACGCGCATATGCGCTTTTGCAGAGGTACCCTCCAAAACATCCCATGCTCCCCGGAACATTTGGTTTTCAGTGACAGCATAGGTACTACTGCCAATACCTAACCCGCGTGCGTTGCAACAGGTTATGGGCCCAGAGCGTCGACTGTTTGCAGACGTTGCGCTCTACTAATATCTTTTTGGATTTTACGAAGACTGGTTTTTCTTTCGCGCAGGTACGCGTTGCGTTGCAAGCGAGCGAATCTTGTGGAAGTCGAGTGGCAGTGGTGAAAGTAGGCAAAGCGTTCAGAGACACCTTCTCTGGTAAGCCGACCTGCGCCTGTTCCGATCCCTGCTTCTTTGCTTCAGTGCATAAGGAAGACCGCGCTATTTTCCGGCAAGCGACTAGAAGGGGTTAACTGGTGAAAGCTTATTGCGTCAGCTACTAGCCTCCCTTGGACGTCTCGTACGGATTGTAAAGCCCCTCCCTCTGAAGTGCGCAGAGCAGTATTGGTCGCAGAAACCGCATCTCACCTGAAGAGAGTTACCAGGGACCAGAGGATTCGGACCTCTAGGGTAGCGGGGATAGTATCTACTGCCAGTGCGCCCATCTTAAGAAGTTTTATTTGTGTCCAGGCTCGTATCAGTACGTCCTGTGAGTATATTCCGGGCGTTGAGTACCCGAAATCCGCATGAGATCGCGTACGAGACGCGTCTCGACAAGCGTAGTAGACTTGGTTACACGGTCTCCGCTGAAGTTTTCGCTGTTGAGTGTTTGAGATTCTTCTCCACTCCAGTTTTTCTGGTTCTTTGTGTAACAGAAGCCTTGAAATACCTCTTTCGGCTTCAATACATTGCGTGGATATCACTACATTTGGCATCTACATAGTTGCTTTTGTTGCTTTTCTTTGGTTCTAGTCCCGTAGGAACCATGTCCAACTCCGAAGTTGAAACGGAATCCACCTCTGGAATGAAAATTCCTCGTTTACATGGTAAGCGTGGTGATGATTATATTCTGTGGCGTCACCGTCTCCGTGCTGCATGCCGTATTAATGGTGTCTGGAATGTCGCAAATCTCTCTGGGGTTCAATCTACCACATATATTTTAACTCAAGACACAACTACCGCAGGTAGTGGCACTGAAATAGCAACTCCCCGTATCATTGCGAAACCATAAAAGGCTTGTGGTATCATCATCTGTGCTCTTGGTGATGCTCCATTACGCGTAGTCATGGACGTGGATGATGATCCTGCCCGTATGTTGCAACTCTTGGATGGACTTTATGCCTCCAATAGGACTGTATCTAGAATTGCAGTGCAGACACGATTGTTCCGAATGTCGTACAGCGGTGAGAACATGTCCAGCTATGTGGATCAATACACGGCATTCTTTGCTCAGTTAGACCGTATGGGCAAGGATGCTGCTATACCGGAGTCTCACAAGGCACCTATGCTACTTGCTTCCATTGGTCCGAACAGTTCGTTGGATTCCACGGCTGCTGCACTACGTACCAAGGACATATCGGAACTGACTTGGGACTATGTGGCAACCACTTTGATCGATGAGTACAATGCTCGTCTGGTCAGTTCTTCTAGTTCTGGACGTACGCGAAGTCGAAAGAAGAACAGAAGCAAAGGTTCTGGTGGTTCACGTGTGTCCCAAAACTCCAGTCACACTCAGTTCAGGGATGGAAGTGACTCTGATGATCGGCCAAGTACAGCTGGTAGAGCATATGTGGTGTCCAGTAACCGGACTTATCACTGTGAATTTTGTGATCGTGATGGTAACACAAAGGACAGATGCCATGTGAATCCCGATAACCCGGATAATCACTTACCCAAAAGCATCCTGGACAAGCTTAACATCAAATGGAAGAGCAAATCTGGGGCGTCCAAGTCTTGCAATAAGCCGGCTGGTAGTTCATCAAAGATTGAGGTATGTGGTATGGCACTGGAAAAGTCTTCCATCGTACCTCCCGACAGTTGTGATATGGACACCTATGCCGATAGTGGTGCTACATCACACTTTTTCCATTCGGTGTCTGCGTTTATTCCCGAGTCTTTGCACAACGTAGAAACTTGAACCATCATGTTTGCCGACAACACTGAAGTATGTACAACGCAGCGGGGTGACATAGTATTGCCATTTGAGTACGCAAACCTACGATTGACTGATGTCCTGTTCGTTCCAGAACTGGAATACAGTTTGGTGTCCATAGGATGCTTGGCGGACAAGGGCATTGAATCTTTCTTTCGCTCAAGTGAAGTTCGTCTCACCTTGGACAATGGTTTTGTAGTCGGCAGTGGCCATCGCGATCGACGCTCGGTGTTGTACACCTTACCCGATCCGATATTGCAAGGTACCAACCCAACCCCATTCTCGTCACCAACTAGTGGAGATCATTGCATGAAGACATCGGAGTCCAGTATTGCTAATCTATGGCATCGGCGACTTGCCCACATCAATGCGTGCGACCTCCAGTCAGTTTACAAACATGCTGAAGGGGTGCCGAAGATGTCGGGAATGGAGGAGATATGCCGCCCGTGTATGCTTGGTAAGGCGCATAAACTTCCGTTCCCTGGAAAATACGACCGAGCATCAGCCGTAGGTGTGGTGGTACACTCCGATATACTAGGACCCCTTGTACCTTCATTCCCACAAAGGTTTCAGTATGCCTCTACCTTCCTTGACGAGCATTCAAGGTATGCACTCTTAGGTTTCATGACCCATAAAAGTGAAATTGCTGTTGTATTCGATGCAGTTGAGCACAAGTTCCAACAGCTTGGAGGAGTGGCCATTGCGAAAGTGCACTCGGATAATGCCCAGGAGTGTATTGCGTTGCAGTTGAACCCTGCCAACAGTCTTGAAGACACTTCTTTCTCTCCTCCGTATACTCCGGAACACAATGCAATAGCCGAGCGCATCAATCGCACTATGGAGGAAGCTGCTCGAGCTTTGCTCATACAGGCAAGTCTCCCAGAGTGCTTGTGGCCATACGAATTAAAGCACGTCATACATGTTCCCAATAGGGTTTATCACTCAGCCACTGGAAGCAGCCCTTACCTTTTGATGACTGGTTCAAAACCATCCCTGAAGCATGTCAAAGTGTTTGGGTGTGCTGCGTTCGTGCTTAAGATGAAACCGGATACCAAGTTCGAGTCTCGTGCACTTAAGGGAGTGTACTTGCAAACTCTTGAGCATGGTGTGTATGATGTTTTAGTCAATGATAGTGATGAGATTCCACGCATTGTAAAGTCTCGGCATGTGACATTTGACGAGTCCAAGTTCCCTGGGGCACCATTTCTGGAACATGTTATGAGTGATGAAGGTGCATCAAATGATACTTATGAATGCACAGATCACTCTGAAATCGATACTGAGAGTGGTATTATGGTTTCTGTGGACACCCAATTCGACATTGAGAGTGATACGGAACATATTGAATCCACTCCTATACCAACGGCACAGAGCATTGAAAGCGGTACCGATCATCCAGATGATAGCGAGCATACGTCTGGTGACGATTCGGACCCAGACAATTGTGGTGAGCATGCCCCAAGTGCTAGTCAACATACTTCGGACACTGATGTCTTACCGGAATCTGAACCAGAACCACGCTATCCTCGCCGTACACGACGTGCACCAGCTAAGTGGTGGTACATGGCCGGTAGTGCAACGTCACAAATGGATATTACTACCAGTGATGAACCTACTCTGGGCGAAGCACTGTCTGCCACACCACTTGAGCAGAGCCTTTAGAAGAGTGCCATTGATGAAGAACTGACATCTTTGGAGGAGAAGAACACTTGGGAGGAGGATGAATCACCTGCCTCTCAGCCTCTTCCTACTCATGTCATTTTAAACGTAAAGCGCGATGCCAAAGGATCGGTTGACAGACTCAAGGCTAGGGTTGTGGCTGCTGGCAATCACCAGACATTCGGGCAGAACTACATGGAGACATATGCGCCAGTAGTGCCATTTAGCCTGGTCCGCATGTTCCTGTACGTCGCACTTTGTCTTCAGATATATGTGGCCCAAGTAGATTTTAAGACTGCATTTCTCAATGGTGAGCTTAAAGAAGACGTGTGGGTGATGTCGCCGCGTGGTGTTACCGGTCTGACCACAAAGTGCTATAAGTTACTCAAGGCTATGTACGGTTTGAAACAGGCTCATCTAGCATGGCACACCAAGTTCAAAGCAGACATGAAGAGGTTGGGTTTTGAGGAACTACCCAGCGCACCGTGCGTATTCAAGCGAAAGCTTGGAGATGGCATCTATGCCTACATACTAGTATATGTGGACGACATTCTGGTGTTCACGCCAACGCTGGAGCAACGGGCTACGGTGTTGGAGGAGCTCAAAACACTCTATGACCTCCGCATTGAGAACCGAATCACTCTGTACCTTGGCGTGGAGCTGTCATGGAAGATAGGTACAGCCGTACAACTCCTTGGTGTCAAGCAGGGACAGTCGCTGTATATTGAAAGTATACTTCGAAGATTTGGTGTTCAGAACGCTAAGCCAGTACCTAGCCCTATGGTGGAGTGCTTCTTCACATCTCTAGCAATCGAGGAGGACAGATCACCAATGGATGTGCAGTTGTACCAGCAGATTATCGGGTCTCTGCTGTACTTGGCACTACGTACTAGGGTGGATATAGTTGCTCCAGTTCTCATCTTGGCTGGTTTTCAGAGTGCTCCTACCGCTTGATGTCACAAAGCTGTGAAGCGTGTGCTCAGGTACCTGTGTGGAATGCAACAGCATGGGCCATGCTACAGGCCTGGGTCGCTAGATCTGCATGGTTTTGTGGACTTTGACTACGCTGGAGACACTGAGAGTCGGAAGTCGATGTCTGGGAATATCGTTACACTTGGGTCAGCAACCTGCTGGTATAGTGGTAGAAAACAAGCGTCAGTTGTGCTATCAAGTGGTGAGGCGGAGTACTATGCTCTGACTTTGGCTCCACAGGAAGTGGTATGGGTTGCTCGTGTGCTACGGGAATGCGGCATCGACATGAAACCTTTGGTTCCTCTACACTCTGACAACCAGTGCGCATTGGAGTGGGCTGGTGGTGAAAGGTGTCCTTCTAGTCGTGCTACGCACATTGATGTAAACGTTCACTTTATCCGAGATCTCATAAGAGACAATGTGATTAGTGTTCAATACGTCCCAAGTGAGCTGAATGATGCCGATTTACTCACCAAGCCATTGGGACGTATGAGTGTTAAAGCAATTCTCAAACGGCTTGGTCTTGGACAGGAACTCGAGGAGGAGTGTTGAAGTGTTGAACTCTACAAGTAGTCGAGTGCCCTGCCAGCCCCCACAGAAGGTGTCAGCTTGGTCCAAAACCAAAACTTCAGGGGACGATGGACACTTTTGGAGCCCCTCGCTCCAAAAGGGCATATGCGCCTCTGCTCAAACCCAACGTGAAATGGCAATGTGATTGGCTACTGCAAAATGCTATATGCATTGTATACCGTACAAGTGTTATGGAGTGTATGGTACTGGATTGCGGATATGCACAAGTGGAGCAATGTGGTTGGTCCAAGTGTGCGCGCAGTAGACGGTTGTGCTGCAATGCCGAAGATGCGAATGGGAGCTGTATTGGGTGATTTGGGACAATGTGCGTTTGCGGGCTGCGCGGAGGGGTTGGAGTGCCAGGATGGTAATTGTTGTTTTTTTAGAGCTGGTTCCAGATCAAGGGACTGGCAATGGATTTGCCGCATTGATTGATTTAGTTATTTGAAATTGTGACCCTCTAGATTGTGCGCGCTTTTCGTGTACACCTGCACACACGAATAACGTGTAGTGTAATGGTGCCATAACCGCTGTCGCTTGCTGCGACGACGGTGAAGTGTGTGCGGTAGGGTATATGTAGATTGGCTTTGCCTGCTGTCGAGTAAACTGGTTGAATAAGGCTGACCACCTTCCTTGTTTTATTTTCTTGTTTCTTCTTCCTCCCGTTGTTTCTTCCCTTTTGTTTTCATAACCCGCGTGCGTTTAAACATAGTTTCACACCTAACAAATGGCCATTGGAGTCCATGTTACAGCCTAATTCAACACCAAGATAGATTCTGACACGGGTCTCAACACGTAGGTCATACAGTGACTTGAGCTCCTCCACTATGTGGGAACGTTGTTCAGCAGTTGGCGTAAATATGAGAAGGTCATCTACGTATACCAGGATGTATGCGTAAGTGTTGCCGGCTAGTTTGCGCCTGAAAACACATGGTGCACTGGGTATTTCTTCAAAACCTACGCCTGTAATTTCCGTGCTGAACCTCGTGTGCCATGCCAGATGAGCCTGCTTAAGCCCGTATTTCGCCTTTAGCAGTTTGTAGCATTGTGACTTGAGACCAGGAATGCCACGCGGTGACATCACCCACACATCTTCTTTTAGTTCACCATTAAGGAACGCTGTCCCTATGTCAACCTGTGCAACAAACATCTGCATACACAACATCAGGTACAGGAACATGCGAACCAAATTGAACGAAACAACTGGTGCATACGTCTCTAAGTAGTCCTGACCATATGACTGCTGGCTGCCCCCAGCCACTATTGCTCTAAATCGGTCAACGGAGTCATCTGCGTCACGTTTCACCTTCAGTATGACATGCTTTGGTAGTGGCTCGGACTTTGGTGAGTCATCAGGAATCCATGTAGCCTTGTATTCTAAAGATGCCAACTCTTCATCAATGGCATTTAGCCATTGCTCTCTTTCAGTTAGGGTGGCAGACAGTGCTTGCTTTAGTGTGGGACCATCACTAGTGGTCACCTCAACCTCAGATTTGGCAGTGCCAGCCATATGCCACCAGCGTTGTGGTGCACGCCTTGTGCGACGAGGATACCGTGACTGTGACTCAGAGTCAATATTTTCATGTTCAATGTCACCTCCATCGTCATTTGACTGCTCTTCATCACTTGAACTGTCCTCGGCAGCATCAACGTTCACTGTTGCAGGGTCAACCATAATGTCTGTTGGTGCCTCAGGGTGGTCTATTGTACCATTTTCTGAGTTTGACATGATGTTCTCAACATCATCAACAGAGAATTCATCCGAACTGATGCTATCCATATCGTTCTCAGAATGATAAGTACTATCTGATGTGCTTTCGTCATCATATAGTTATTGAGATATGGTGCACTAGGGAACCTAGATTCATCAAAAGTGACATGACGGGACCTTACTATTCGAGGAATATCGTCGTCATCAGTAACTAGGACCTCATAAACACCATGCTCCAGAGTCTGCAAGTACACTCCCTCAAGTGCACGAGACTCGAACTTGGTGCCCGGGTTCATTTTTAATACATATGCGGCACATCCAAATACTCTGACGTACTTCAAAAAAGCCCTGGTTTCAGTCATTAGCACATACGGTGTTACGCCAGTGGTGGAGTGCGGCACTCTATTGCGAACATAAATAACATGTTCCAGTGCATATGACCACAAACATTCTGGAAGATTTGCTTGAATGACCAAAGCTCGGGCAGCTTCACCCATAGTGCGATTGATGCGCTCTGCAATAGCGTTATGTTTCGGGGTATACGGTGGAGAAAACAATACCTCCTGGAGACCATTCTTGGGATTCTCTTGCAAGGCAATGTAATATTATGCATTGTCAGAGTGCACCTTTCGAATGAGCACATGCTCTCCTCCAAGCTGTTTGAGCTTCTGCCTCACATCCAAGAACACTTGTGCAATCTCAGACCTATGCATCATGAACCCAATTACTGCATATCGCGAGTGATCATCCACAAATCCAGATGCATACCGGAATCGATCTGGGAACGATGGCACTAATGGACCCATAATGTCTGAGTGCACAATGTCTCCAACGTTGTCAGATCTTTTAAATTTGCCCAGAAATGGCAGTTTATATGCTTTGCCAAGCCGACACGATCGACATATCTCCTCCATGCACTTGAGTTTTGGGACTCCGTCGACATGTTCATTAACCTTTTGTACGTCATGCTCATTCATATGTGCCAGTCTGCGATGCCACAATGTACTTGTGCTGTCGTCTGTTGCAGAAAGCATCTTGGATGTATCCCAATGGTCAATGGGGTTGGGTAGCATGTATAGACGGGAACGATAATGACGAGTCCCACGTCCAATGTCATACCCGTCCTCATGTTGTAGGGTTACCTCCTTACCACAGAACAGTGACTGGATACCCTTGTCAGCTAAGCGACCTACAGATACTAGGTTATATCCAAGATTCCGAACTAGCAGCACTTTCGACAACCTGAGGTTCACATCCGAGAAGGGTAGTATGACATCTCCTTGTTGCGCGGCATTAACCGTGGTGTTGTCAGCTAGCTCAATTGTCTTCTCTGGTATGTCAATCAGTGTGTCCTGAACGAACGCAGATACAGAACAGAAGAAATGAGACGTAGCACGACTGTCCGCATAAGTGTCGATGTGACTAATAGCTTGCGGTACCACTGAAGACTTCTCACTAGCAACACCAACAATCTCAACTTTGGACGCTCTACTTGATGACATCCCAGAACGCTTTGGCTTCCCAACTGCGTTCACCCTCAGCTGGTCCAAGATTGCTTGTGGCAGATGGTTGTCAGGGTTGTCTGGATTCACGTGACATCGGTCTTGAGTATGTCCATCACGGTCGCAGAAGGTGCAGTGATAGCCGTTTCTGCTTCCAGCAGCATACGCACGACCAGTGTGGTCGTTAACAGTGGTCGAATCTGACGCGTTACCATCATTTTCATTACCAATCGATGATCTGATGTGTCCACTTATTCGGGCACCACCCTTGTACCTGTTCTTTTTGCCATTACGACCTCTACTAAAACTACCTGAACCCATTTGACGAGCATTATATTCATCAATCAGGGTTGTCGCCACATAGTCCCATGTCAGTTCGGAGATCTCCTTGGTCCTAAGTGCTGCTGCAATTGACTTCAAAGAGCAGTTGGGGTCAATAGAGGCCATGTGGAAACGCCTGCGGGTTATGAAAACAAAAGGGAAGAAACAACGGGAGGAAGAAGAAACAAGAAAATAAAACAAGGAAGGTTGTCAGCCTTATCCGACCAGTTTACTCGACAGCATGCAAAGCCAATCTACATATACCCTACCGCACACACTTCACCGTCGTCGCAGCAAGCGACAGCGGTGGTTGCACCATTACACTACACGTTATTCGTGTGTGCAGGTGTACACGAAAAGCGCGCACAATCTAGAGGGTCAAGATTTCAAATAACTAAATCAATCAATGCGGCAAATCCATTGCCAGTCCCTTGATCTGGAACCAGCTCTAAAAAATCAACAATTACCATCCTGGCACTCCAACCCCTCCGCGCAGCCCGCAAACGCACATTGTCCCAAATCACCCAATACAGCTCCCATTCGCATCTTCGGCATTGCAGCACAACCGTCTACTTCGCGCACACTTGGACCAACCACATTGCTCCACTTGTGCATATCCGCAATCCAGTACCATACACTCCATAACACTTGTACGGTATACAATGCATATAGCATTTTGCAGTAGCCAATCACATTGCCATTTCACGTTGGGTTTGAGCAGAGGCGCATATGCGCTTTTGGAGCGAGGGGCTCCAAAAGTGCCCATCGTCCCCTGAATGTTTGGGTTTGGACCAAGCTGACACCTTCTGTGGGGGTTGGCCAGGCACTCGACCACTTTTAGAGTTCAGCACTTCAACACTCCTCCTCGAGTTCCTGTCCAAGACCAAGCCGTTTGAGAATTGCTTTAACACTCATACGTCCCAATGGCTTGGTGAGTAAATCGGCATCATTCAGCTCACTTGGGACGTATTGAACACTAATCACATTGTCTCTTATGAGATCTCGGATAAAGTGAACGTTTACATCAATGTGCGTAGCACGACTAGAAGGAAACCTTTCACCACCAGCCCACTCCAATGCGCACTGGTTGTCAGAGTGTAGAGGAACCAAAGGTTTCATGTCGAAGCCGCGTTCCCGTAGCACACGAGCAACCAATACCACTTCCTGTGCAGCCAAAGTCAGAGCATAGTACTCCGCCTCGCCAGTTGAAAGCGCAACTGACGCTTGTTTTCTACCACCATACCAGCAGGTTGCTGACCCAAGTTTAACGATATACCCGGACATCGACTTCCGACTCGTAGTATCTCCAGCGTAGTCAAAGTCCACAAAACCATGCAGATCTAGCGATCCAGGCCTGTAGCATAGCCCATGCTGTCGCGTTCCACACAGGTACCTGAGCACACGCTTCACAGCTTTGTGACACCAAGCGGTAGGAGCACTCTGAAAACGAGCCAGGATGAGAACTGGTGCAAGTATATCCAACCTAGTACGTAGTGCCAAGTACAGCAGAGACCCGATCATCTGCTGGTACAAATGCACATCCATTGGTGATTTGTCCTCCTCCATTGCTAGAGATGTGAAGAAGCACTCCACCACAGGGCTAGGTACTGGCTTAGCGTTCTGGAGACCAAATCGTCGAAGTATACTTTCAATATACAGCGACTGTCCCTGCTTGACACCAAGGAGTTGTACGGCTGTACCAATCTTCCATGACAGCTCCACGCCAAGGTACAGAGTGATTCGGTTCTCAATGCGGAGGTCATAGAGTGTTTTGAGCTCCTCCAACACCGTAGCCCGTTGCTCCAGCGTTGGCGTGAACACCAGAATGTCGTCCACATATACTAGTATGTAGGCATAGATGCCATCTCCAAGCTTTCGCTTGAATACGCACGGTGCGCTGGGTAGTTCCTCAAAACCCAACCTCTTCATGTCTGCTTTGAACTTGGTGTGCCATGCTAGATGAGCCTGTTTCAAACCGTACATAGCCTTGAGTAACTTATAGCACTTTGTGGTCAGACCGGGAACACCACGCGGCGACATCGCCCACACGTCTTCTTTAAGCTCACCGTTGAGAAATGCAGTCTTAACATCTACTTGAGCCACATAAATCTGAAGACAAAGTGCGACGTACAGGAACATGCGGACCAGGCTAAATGGCACTACTGGCGCATACGTCTCCATGTAGTTCTGCCCGTATGTCTGGTGATTGCCAGCAGCCACAACCCTAGCCTTGAATCTATCAACCGATCCTTTGGCATCGCGCTTTACGTTTAAAATGAAATGAGTAGGAAGAGGCTGAGAGGCAGGTGATTCATCCTCCTCCCAAGTGTTCTTCTCCTCCAGGGATGTCAGTTCTTCATCAATGGCACTCTTCCAAAGGCTCTGCTCAAGTGGTGTGGCAGACAGTGCTTCGCCCAGAGTAGGTTCATCACTGGTAGTAATATCTATTTGTGACGTTGCACTACCGGCCATGTACCACCACTTAGCTGGTGCACGTCGTGTACGGCGAAGATAGCGTGGTTCTGGTTCAGATTCCGGTAAGACATCAGTGTCCGAAGTATGTTGACTAGCACTTGGGGCATGCTCACCACAATGGTCTGGGTCCGAATCGTCACCAGAAGTATGCTCGCTATCATCTGGATGATCGGTACCGCTTTCAATGCTCTGTGCCGTTGGTATAGGAGTGGATTCAATATGTTCCGTATCACTCTCAATGTCGAATTGGGTGTCCACAGAAACCATAATACCACTCTCAGTATCGATTTCAGAGTGATCTGTGCATTCATAAGTATCATTTGATGCACCTTCATCACTCATAACATGTTCCAGAAATGGTGCCCCAGGGAACTTGGACTCGTCAAATGTCACATGCCGAGACTTTACAATGCGTGGAATCTCATCACTATCATTGACTAAAACATCATACACACCATGCTCAAGAGTCTGCAAGTACACTCCCTTAAGTGCACGAGACTCGAACTTGGTATCCGGTTTCATCTTAAGCACGAACGCAGCACACCCAAACACTTTGACATGCTTCAGGGATGGTTTTGAACCAGTCATCAAAAGGTAAGGGCTGCTTCCAGTGGCTGAGTGATAAACCCTATTGGGAACATGTATGACGTGCTTTAATTCGTATGGCCACAAGCACTCTGGGAGACTTGCCTGTATGAGCAAAGCTCGAGCAGCTTCCTCCATAGTGCGATTGATGCGCTCGGCTATTGCATTGTGTTCCGGAGTATACGGAGGAGAGAAAGAAGTGTCTTCAAGACTGTTGGCAGGGTTCAACTGCAACGCAATACACTCCTGGGCATTATCCGAATGCACTTTCGCAATGGCCACTCCTCCAAGCTGTTGGAACTTGTGCTCAACTGCATCGAATACAACAGCAATTTCACTTTTATGGGTCATGAAGCCTAAGAGTGCATACCTTGAATGCTCGTCAAGGAAGGTAGAGGCATATTGAAACCTTTGTGGGAATGAAGGTACAAGGGGCCCTAGTATATCGGAGTGTACCACCTCACCTACGGCTGATGCTCGGTCGTATTTTCCAGGGAACGGAAGTTTATGCGCCTTACCAAGCATACACGGGCGGCATATCTCCTCCATTCCCGACATCTTCGGCACCCCTTCAGCATGTTTGTAAACTGACTGGAGGTCGCACGCATTGATGTGGGCAAGTCGCCGATGCCATAGATTAGCAATACTGGACTCCGATGTCTTCATGCAATGATCTCCACTATTTGGTGACAAGGATGGGGTTGGGTTGGTACCTTGCAATATCGGATCGGGTAAGATGTACAACACCGAGCGTCGATCGCGATGGCCACTGCCGACTACAAAACCATTGTCCAAGGTGAGACGAACTTCAGTTGAGCGAAAGAAAGATTCAATGCCCTTGTCAGCCAAGCATTCTATGGACACCAAATTGTATTCCAGTTCTGGAACGAACAGGACATCAGTCAATCGTAGGTTTGCGTACTCGAATGGCAATACTATGTCACCCCGCTGCGTTGCACATACTTCAGTATTGTCGGAAAGCATGATGGTTCGAGTTTCTACGTTGTGCAAAGACTCGGGAATAAACGCAGACACCGAATGGAAAAAGTGTGATGTAGCACCACTATCGGCATAGGTGTCCATATCACAACTGTCGGGAGGTACGATGGAAGACTTTTCCAGTGCCATACCACATACCTCAATCTTTGATGAACTACCAGCCGGCTTACTGCAAGACTTGGACGCCCCAGATTTGCTCTTCGATTTGATGTTAAGCTTGTCCAGGGATGCTTTTGGGTAAGTGATTATCTGGGTTATCGTGATTCACATGGCATCTGTCCTTTGTGTGACCATCACGATCACAGAATTCACAGTGATAAGTCCGGTTACTGGACACCACGTATGCTCTACCAGTTGTACTTGGCCGATCATCAGAGTCACTTCCATCCCTGAACTGAGTGTGACTGGAGTTTTGGGACACACGTGAACCACCAGAACCTTTGCTTCTGTTCTTCTTTCGACTTCGCCTACGTCCAGAACTAGAAGAACTGGCCAGACGAGCATTGTACTCATCGATCAAAGTGGTTGCCACATAGTCCCAAGTCAGTTCCGATATGTCCTTGGTACGGAGTGCAGCACCCGTGGACTCTAACGAACTGTTCGGATCAATGGAAGCAAATAGCATAGGTGCCTTGTGAGACTCCGGTATAGCAGCACCCTTGCCCATACGGTCTAACTGAGCGAACAATGCCGTGTATTGATCCACATAGCTGGACATGTTCTCACCGCTGTACGACATTCGGAACAATCGTGTCTGCACTGCAATTCTAGATACAGTCCTATTGGAGGCATAACGTCCATCCAAGAGTTGCAACATACGTGCAGGATCATCATCCACGTCCATGACTACGCGTAGTGGAGCATCACCACGAGCACAGATGATGATACCACAAGCCTTTTCTCGTTTCGCAATGATACGGGGAGTTGCTATTTCAGTGCCACTACCTGCGGTAGTTGTGTCTTGAGTTGAAATATCTGTGATAGATTGAACCCCAGAGGGATTCGCGACATTCCAGACACCATTAATACGGCATGCAGCACGGAGACGGTGACGCCACAGCATATAATCATCACCACGCTTACCCTGGAAACGAGGAATTTTCATTCCAGATGTGGATTCCGTTTAAACTTCGGAGTCGGACATGGTTCCTATGGGACTAGAACCAAAGAAAAGCAACAAAAGAAACTATGTAGATGCCAAATGTAGTGATATCCACGCAATGTATTGAAGCCGAAAGAGGGATTTCAAGGCTTCTGTTACACAAAGAATCAGAAAAACTGGAGCGGAGAAGAATCTCAAACACTCAACAGCGAAAACGTCAGCGGAGACCGTGTAACCAAGTCTACTACGCTTGTCGAGATGCGTCTCGTACGCGATCACAGGCAGAGTTCGGGTACTCAACGCCCTGAATATACTCACAGGACGTACTGATACGAGCCTGGACACAAATAAAACTTCTTAAGACGGGCGCACTGGCAGGAGATACTATCCCCGCTACCCTAGAGGTCCGAATCCTCTGGTCCCTGGTAACTCCCTCCAGGTGAGATGCGGATTCTGCGACCAATCCTGCTCTGCGCACTTCAGAGGGAGGGGCTTTACAATCCGTACGAGACGTCCAAGGGAGGCTAGTAGCTGACGCAATAAGCTTTCACCAGTTAACCCCTTCTAGTCGCTTGCCGGAAAATAGCGCGGTCTTCCTTATGCACTGAAGCAAAGAAGCAGGGATCGGAACAGGCGCAGGTCGGCTTACCAGAGAAGGTGTGTCTGAACGCTTTGCCTACTTTCACCACTGCCACTGGACTTCCACAAGATTCACTCGCTCGCAACGCAACGCGTACCTGCGCGAAAGAAAAACCAGTCTTCGTAGAATCCAAAGAGATATTAGTAGAGCGCGATGTCTGCGAAACGTCGACGCTCTGGGCCCATAACCTGTTGCAACGCACGCGGGTTAGGAAAACAAAAGGGAAGAAACAACGGGAGGAAGAAGAAACAAGAAAATAAAACGAGGAACGTTTTCAGCATTAGTCGACCAGTTTACTCGACAGCAGGCAAAGCCAATCTACATATACCCTACCGCACACACTTCACCGTCGTCGCAGCAAGCGACAGCGGTTATTGCACCATTACACTACACGTTATTCTTGTGTGCAGGTGTACACGAAAAGCGCGCACAATCTAGAGGGTCAAGATTTCAAATAACTAAATCAATCAATGCGGAAAATCCATTGCCAGTCCCTTGATCTGGAACCAGCTCTAAAAAATCAACAATTACCATCCTGGCACTCCAACCCCTCCGCGCAGCCCGCAAACGCCCATGGTCCCAAATCACCCAATACAGCTCCCATTCGCATCTTCGGCATTGCAGCACAACCGTCTACTGCGCGCACACTTGGACCAACCACATTGCTCCACTTGTGCATATCCGCAATCCAGTACCATACACTCCATAACACTTGTACGGTATACAATGCATATAGCATTTTGCAGTAGCCAATCACATTGCCATTTCACGTTGGGTTTGAGGAGAGGCGCATATGCGCTTTTAAAGCGAGGGGCTCCAAAAGTGCCCATCGTCCCCTGAATGTTTGGTTTTGGACCAAGCTGACACCTTCTGTGGGGGTTGGCCAGGCACTCGACCACTTGTAGAGTTCAACACTTCAACAGGCCAGAAGCATAGGTGCCTTGTAAGACTCAGGTATAGCCGCATCCTTGCCCATGCGGTCCAGCTGCGAGAACAGGCAGGCAAACTGGTCCACATACTCAGACATGTTTTGGCCTTTGTATGACATTCTGAACAGCTGAATCTGCACAGCTGTACGAGACACAGTCCTGTTTGAGGCATATCTGGCATCAAGTAGTTGAAGCATGTGATCAGGGTCATCATCCATATCCATGACTACCCGCGGTGGGGCATCACCAAGTGCACAAATGATGATTGCACATGCCTTTTCGCGCTTTGCAAGTATACGGGAGGGTGTCTGGGTCGCACTAGAAACAGACGCTTGTGTCATTGTGGCACTAGATGACTCCTCCGAACTGGACATAACCACATTCCAGACACCTTTAATTCGACACGCGGCACGTAGACGGATTCGCCATAGGGTGTAATCTTCACCTCGCTTACCATGGAAGCGTGAGATCTTCACACCAGAGGTGGTTTCGGACTCAACTTCGGAGTCAGAAATTGTTCCGGAAGGAGATCAACCACCAAAAAACTAAACCAAATGAAATGAAAATGAAGCAGAGTGAGGGACTCGATGCTTAGAAAGTTGACCAGAAGCTAATATGAATTCCTGATCGTGATACAGCTATTGACTTGCAGCTGATGTCACACTATGATGAGGGAACTGGAGCGGAGTATCTCAACACTCAGGGCCTGTCTTAACAAGCGTTGAAGAAGCCAGCGTTCAGGCGTGAACGGAACGTGTCTTTAAATGATTGGCAGTTTGGAAGCCCCTACCTTGCGCCCCTTAACATTTCTTAAACCTCTCGGTCTTTAAGCAAAGCTTGCAATTTTTGAATTCAAAGGACCTCTTGCTAGCAGTCCGACCTCCACATCCGCCTCTTGGAGCCGCGCAAATTAAAGCATAGTCGCTTTGGCGCGTCCCATGTACTTCTAGCATGCTTCTTTAATCTCCCCCACAAACTTACCCGCTCCCTACCCAATCTTCCTGTTCTAATTCTTCCTCGTATTAAGATGGTCAACAGCGTTCCCACCGATCATTGTCAACGCGTGTCAGCACATTTCCTGCCTCTCGAACAACCAGACGCAGGAAATGGTCCACATCATGTACAACGTCTGTTAGACGATCCTACGCCGCGAATCGCGTCGGTTACGACTCCCAGCAACTCTACAGGTCAAACAAGTCAGCCTCAGATTGCATACGTTTCCACTGCACCTCAACCACTCCTTCCTTCTACTTCTGAATTGCACTCGGCTCATGTTTCGGCTGTTACGCAAGCTCGCGTTATCCGACGTAGCCCTCGCAAGCATCCTTCCGTAAATCAACAAAGAAGCAACAACAGCAACGTAGGGAGTTTGGCTGGTACTTCGGAGCTTGAAGGTCTTTCATTTACTGAAAAGGACAACGCGGTACGGTTCTACTCCTACTTGAAAGAGAAAACCGTGAAGAAAATTCAGCTGATCGCAAGACAATGGAAGCTGAAGATAAGTAACAGATCGGAAAGCGAACTGATATCTAGATGCATGCTACACTTGTATATGACAACCAGGAAAAACATTTCTTTTGATAATATTGTGAAACAGAACAGAGCTTGTAATGACTATGATGTGTGGGTTCAAAATGCGGTTAAGAGTTTACGAACGTGGGAATTGCTTCCAGAAATTCAATCTCTTTTGCACATGGTGTATCCTGGAGAGAAATCGGGAGTGCTGAGGTCACTGTTTGGAGGGGGGAGTAGAAGCGATGCTGACAATGGTCCATCAAATTCTGGGACAGCGAACTTCTCTCTCAACGAGTTTGCTCACTTGCTTGTGCTTCTGCGGGACGATTTACTCTGTGGACATGCGGTATTTAAAGCTTGTGGTGGGCAGCTTACCCGGGAAGAGAGCGATGCTCGTGTCACGCGTGAGTCCTTTTGGGGAGCGATTGCTCAGAGATTTAACGATGTTCGTGTAGATTCAAGGGAAGATTTAACTGGCCTTTTGGAAGGAGTTGATTCAAACAGTCGCCCTCTTGCTATCAGAACGGCCTCATCTCTCAAAGATCATTTTTTCGCGGCAAAGAGATCTTTTACTATAGTGTACGACAGATGGTCGGCGTCAGGGCAGAACGATCCTACTCGCATTACAGCTTTTTTGTCGCTGTGCAGTACCAGCGGAGACTACTCATCGGATTAGAAAAGGACTTTGATAATGTTCTTGGTGTGCATGGTGGGAACTTCCCAAGAGGACACAGAGCTTCTTCAGATGGCTTCCAAACTTATTAGTAATGAAAGAGGATGGCTAGATGAAGGCGTAAAGGAAACGCTAACGGATAGAACATGTGAAACAAAACAGAAAAAAAGGAAAATTACGGAACTTCAGAATGGTTTGGAGGACTTGTCTAAGTCTATAAGTAATTTTACTGGCTATGTGAAGCAGCAATTTGAGATCCAGAAAGCACAAAGCGAGACTGCGCATGGAAGGGGTTTGATTTACGCCAATGAAGCTGAAGAGGAAGGAGTTTTAGTCGGTAAGCTGTTGGAGAGTGCGGAACGATACCAGCGTGCTTCTGAGTATATTGATGAAGAAGTCCAGGACATTTTGCGAACAAGTCTTATGCGAAGCAAGAAACGATACAGAAAGTTCTGCAAGGAAACAAGTGAAAATGACTAGGACAATGAAGATAACTGACTTTCTCCGTGCTTCTGCAATTGTTGTTTGCTTCTAGGCACTGTTCATAATCTGTTCATATCGTAACGTTTCTAGTGATTTGATCGTGGTGGCAATGTCTGCTAGAGACTTGTCATCGGGTAATGGCGGAAAGCGATCATTCTTGATGAGTTCTATGTTATAAAGGAGTTTGTTTTACAGAATTCGTTCTCTCTTCCCCTTCGTAGCAATGTGCTAATCATACTCGCGAGCAGACACGGTAACACCACCACGACATTGGCCCAGTGCCCGCATTGGCGTTGAAGCCGAACCCAATAACATCCATCTTCTCTCTCCCTCTCTTTACAGAGCACAATCCTGGAAAGTGCCTCTTCAACCAAGGCATTCTCTTCGTACTCTTGGTTTAGATGAACAAGCTGAGTAGTAGCTGCAAAAGATGTTTGAATTGGCGGCGGGCTTGAACTCTCTTCGTCTTCTTCTTCTTATCAATGTAGTGTACGAACTGAGACTTCTCTGGTTGCGGAATGAGCTCCAAGTTCCTTCGAATTCCGGAACCAATCTCATCTATGATCGCATTTACAACAGTCTTCAAGAGCCGCATGGCAAACCTCTGATCTTCTGCTGAGGTGTCCCTGTCCCGCCAAGCTGGATTAGCCATGAGGAACAAATGAATATCACGAAGAAGCTCACTAACTCGACAGTTAGAAAACCCTCGTTTCGAGACCTTTGCGACAGATTTGATACATATAGAAGATTTGGCCAATGCAGAAGATTTCTCCGACTCAGAGCGTTGAATAGCTCTGATGTTAGTCAACAAAAGGTTAATAAGCGCAGTTAGAAGAAGGTTTTGATCACACGACTCCAGCACCTTAATAACAAGGTTCTTAACCGCGTTTCGAACCGCCTTCTGCGAATGATTAAGCCGCGGCGGAATCTTCGCGGCAACGGTGTTAGTCGGGATTACCCGACTTCCATACGTTTCTAGAGCAACGGCGATAGCCTCCACAACGGCGACTACAACCTTCGGGGTGCGATGGTTAAAGCCGACTGTTGCGACGACATCGACAGCGACATCGCCCGCATCAGCGCCCACATACATGGCAAATGTGTCTTGCTTTTGTCTTGTTGAGCGGTCTTCCGGCAAACCTCTTTTCAGCGACAGCCTTAGCGACTTCGGCGGCGGACCTTCGCACCATTCGTGGCGGCACCGTGTCCGCATATTTGGTAATGGACTCAAAGGCGGCAAGCGGTGCAGCGGCGCTTGCATCGCGAGCCATCTTAGCGAGGTAAGGAAAGAAGTCAGAGTAAATCTTGTCATCTTCTGGAGTGACGGCAAACTTGTCGGCCCCCTCCCTGCACACAAGTTCCTCGATGCGCCACGCTTTGTGCACGATTCGCTCGGAGTAAGGCAGCTTTGTGGCCGCCTTGACAATGTCATCTTGCTGTGCGCTTTCGGCAGAAGCATTGGCGTTTATGTGAGCAACAGAAGCCCAACAAAGGTCTTGTAGCACTGAGCGGAGGAATGCTGGAAGAGCGATAGACGACTAAATATCGCGTCACCGGCAGCCACCTACCTGGAGCAGACTGGAGGAATTAAAGAATCCAAGCAGTTACACTTTCCTTCGACTTCAGAACTCGATCCAGAAGAGGGCTCGGCAACGCCTTGACGTTCTAAATCTATAACTCAGAACTTCGACACGGCGCACCTGCAACAGCCGGGCGGCTGAGACCTTTCCTTCGTATCACCTCAACCAACTCCTCTCTCTTCGAAAACATGCCCCTACCACTCTCTGCACTCATTGCTTCCCCTGTTACACAAGTTGAGTGGCGATCTTTACAGCAGTCATACCACTCGAGTACGTCTTTGTTACGTTCGCAAACATCGTCCTGGGTGACTTCCTTCCAGCTACCGGGTTTATTATCGATACAAAAGTTGTGAAGCTTCATGCATAACGCCACAATCTCTGAACATATCTCAGGGGAAAACTCTAAATCTCGTAGCACACGCCATCTTGCCACGAGCATCCCAAAAGCTTGCTCCACGTGAATACGAAGAGAAGAAAGAAAAAAATTAAAGGCATCTTCCCAACAACTACTCACTTGTGATATGGGTATTGGACAAATAAGACTGTTGGTACAAAGATAAGCCTCATCCCCCGCGATCCAATACTCGATCTGAAGCTTATTATTTGCAAGATACTGCCCAAGCTCAGACACAGTATGTGCCAATTGGTCATGCGTTGAGCCGACGCATCGAATAGAAACGTCCAAAAACCGATAACGAGAATCCACAAGAGCCTGAACTGGTAGCGAGTAGAATCCTTTCCGACAATAGAACGCAGCTGCATGAGGACAAGAAGGTTTCTTAATTTTTATCGCGATGCCATCGAGTGCACCTACACAGCCGGTGAGAGGACTAAGCGTACGTAGAGAATGCTTGAACCCCATACACAATTCATGAAGTTCCTCTTCTGAGCGCGGTAGACCTGGAAGAACGAGAACCTTCATTAAAGCCTTTTGCGTCTCGTGAAACACTTGATATGTAGATGACCGCCCAATATGAAAAGAGAGCATAATATCACCATAGCTCGCTCCAGCCAACATCCGTAATGTAATCGCTAATCGCGTTCTCGGCGTTATTGTTAATCTACCAGATCGTTCTCCCATTTCCGTATTCTTCATTAGCAAATATGAGACTTGTCCATATAGAAGTTCAAAATCGTCGTTCGAGATGCGAAACACCGGCCTAAAGGCACGAGAATTCAGATTGGATGACAAAGTTTCAAACGTTAGATGGCGCTTGACAACTGCCGGGGTGCGGCGACGGACAGGTTTTGTAGCATTCAAAACTGTTCTGGTGACGTCCAAGTAATGCGAGTAAAGATCTACAACCACTGCAGTCTGCATTAGAAGTCTGTTAGTTGAAGAGCTAGAAATGATGGCCACCATGTTTGTTGTGTGCCAGTGTATTTTCGATAGTGATTGCAGTGTAGTTATAAGAAGTATTGTTATGTCTGCTTCATTGAAAACTTTCTTTAACCGCAAGACGTACCCACAATCGGTATACAAGACGGAGAGTATAATGAGATGGAATGCGATTGACAAACGAGTTTCGGAGGAGATCATTACCTCTTGTAGCAGAGGAGGTTCAACATAGTGGTGCGGAATAACACTGCGTCAAAGCATTTTGTCGGGCAGATCGGCGATGCTTAATAGACAGAGGGGCTAGCGCCCCGGTTCGGGGCACTAGAGAAGACAAGACATTAACTTACAGCCATTCAAATTTTGAAAAACTCAATGTATGGGGGCGTTCACGTTTTTGCATTCACGATCGTCAACGCTGTTAAGGCAGGCCCTCAACAGCGAGGGCGCCAGCGGAGACCGTGTAACCAAGTCTCAACGCTCGTCCAGATGCGTCTGGTACGCGAATCACAGGCGGAGGTCGAGTCCTCTACGCCTGGAGTATCCTCACGAGTAGCTCTGAAGCAAACTCGGAAATGTAATAAATTCGTAAAGGCGGGCGCACTGACGGGAGAAAATACCTCCGCTACCCTAAGGGTTGAACCCCTGGACCCTGGTAACTCTCTCCAGGTGAGGTACGAAATTCTTCCCGACCTACCCTGTTCTGCGCACTTCAGAACGAGGTAATCCGTACGTGTCGTCCCAGGGAGGTTAGTAGCTGTCGCGATAAGCGTTCACCAGTTAACCCCTGCTAGACACTTGCAGGAAAATAGCGTGGTCTCCCTTGTGCGCTGAAGCAATGAAGCCGGGATCGGAACAGGCGCAGGTCGGCTTACCAGAGAAGGTGTCTCTGAACGCTTTGCCTACTTTCACCACAGCACCAAATACTTCCACAAGACTCGCAAAGATGATCTGCGCAAGAAGATGAATCGAACGAAAGAAACTCAAAAGAGCGCGACGTCTGCAAAATATCGACGCTCTGAGCCCATAACCTGATGATGTAAACGATAGTTGGGTTTCGGCGGAAATGAAAAAGGAAAGAAAGAAAGAAAATAAAGAGTGAAGGTTGCCAGCCTTCGGGCCGAGTTTACTTGGTACTGCGACTTCAGAGTCTTTTATAGCACATCTACTTCGCACTTCCACTACAAGAAAACCCTACAGCACTAAGTGGGGACACCCAATACTACCAATCATAGTCAAACATAACACAATAAGGGTTGCCCAAACTGATTACAGCTTAGTACAACCAGGCATAACAACATTACAACACATTGCAACCACGCACACCAAGTGAACCAAGCAGCCAACAACGCACAATAAGTGAACCGGACATGCCAACAATGTGCCAGCATGCTGCAGCACTGTATACACACTTCCTCGCATCATCATGACAATGACAAAGCACAAATACACATGCCACCGCATCCATGTACATACCCTAGGTGTGTTGCGTGCATGCCACGTGCTTACTTGCACAAGCGCACACATGAAACACTTCCATATACCTGTAAACCACATGTAGCCACACATATTCTTCAGTACCATGCCCATTCACCTTATGCCAAGTGGCCAGTTCCGTGCCCAGGACCAATAGAATGCATAACACTTGTAACCAATACGTTGCATATGAGTATTTGCAGTAGCCAATCATATGCCCGTTTCACGTTGGGTTTGAGAACACATGCATATGCGCTTTTGTAGAGCAGGTCCCAAGAACAGCCCTCCGTTATATCAAACTTTGGTTCCAAGTGTTGCTTTACGATGTCCCCGGACTACCAGGCACTCGACTATGTGCTAACATCAACAAGGTACATCCGGACAACTCCTTGGTGTCAAGCTGGGACAGTCGCTGTATATTGAAAGTATACTTGGACGGTTTGGTCTCCAGAACGCTAAGCCAGTACCTAGCCCTATGGTGGAGTGCTTCTTCACATCTCTAGCAATCGAGGAGGACAGATCACCAATGGATGTGCAGTTGTACCAGCAGATTATCGGGTCTCTGCTGTACTTGGCACTACGTACTAGGGTGGATATAGTTGCTCCAGTTCTCATCTTGGCTGGTTTTCAGAGTGCTCCTACCGCTTGGTGTCACAAAGCTGTGAAGCGTGTGCTCAGGTACCTGTGTGGAATGCAACAGCATGGGCCATGCTACAGGCCTGGGTCGCTAGATCTGCATGGTTTTGTGGACTTTGACTACGCTGGAGATACTGAGAGTCGGAAGTCGATGTCTGGGAATATCGTTACACTTGGGTCAGCAACCTGCTGGTATAGTGGTAGAAAACAAGCGTCAGTTGTGCTATCAAGTGGTGAGGCGGAGTACTATGCTCTGACTTTGGCTCCACAGGAAGTGGTATGGGTTGCTCGTGTGCTACGGGAATGCGGCATCGACATGAAACCTTTGGTTCCTCTACACTCTTACAACCAGTGCGCATTGGAGTGGGCTGGTGGTGAAAGGTGTCCTTCTAGTCGTGCTAAGCACATTGATGTAAACGTTCACTTTATCCGAGATCTCATAAGAGACAATGTGATTAGTGTTCAATACGTCCCAAGTGAGCTGAATGATGCCGATTTACTCACCAAGCCATTGGGACGTATGAGTGTTAAAGCAATTCTCAAACGGCTTGGTCTTGGACAGGAACTCGAGGAGGAGTGTTGAAGTGTTGAACTCTACAAGTGGTCGAGTGCCCTGCCAGCCCCCACAGAAGGTGTCAGCTTGGTCCAAAACCAAACCTTCAGGGGACGATGGGCACGTTTGGAGCCCCTCACTCCAAAAGCGCATATGCGCCTCTGCTCAAACCCAACGTGAAACGGCAATGCTATTGGCTACTGCAAAATGCTATATGCATTGTATACCGTACAAGTGTTATGGAGTGTATGGTACTGAATTGCGGATATGCACAAGTGGAGCAATGTGGTTGGTCCAAATATGCGCGTAGTAGACGGTTGTGATGCAATGCCAAAGATGCGAATGGGAGCTGTATTGGGTGATTTGGGGCAATATGCGTTTTTGGGCTGCGCTGAGGGGTTGGAGTGCCAGGATAGAAATTGTTGATTTTTTAGAGCTGCTTCCAGATCAAGGGACTGGCAGTGGATTTGCTGCATTGATTGATTTAGTGATTTGAAATTGTGACCATCTAGATTGTGCGCGCTTTTCGTGTACACCTGAACACACGAATAACGTATAGTGTAATGATGCAAGCACCGCTGTCGCTTGCTGCGACGACGGTGAAGTGTGTGCGGTAGGGTATATGTAGATTGGGTTTGCCTGCTGTCGAGTAAACTGGTCGACCAATGCTGAATATCTTCCTTGTTTTATTTTCTTGTTTCTTCTTCCTCCCTTTCTTTCTTCCCTTTTTGTTTTCATAACCCGCGTGCGTTGCGACAGAGACATCGTCTACGGGCTGCATCTCGCATCAAAGGAGTCTGGAATGACGTAATGTCAGGCTCGGAGGGGTCATACAGTGCTACCACGACGCAGGCGTCAGGCTCAAGCGCTCCACGGACCACTCCCCGTGTACTTTCCAAACGAGAAAAGGCATGCGCAATCATAATATGCGCACTTGGAGATGCCCCTCTGCGTGTGGTTATAGACGTCGATGATGACCCTGGGCGTATGCTCCAACTTCTTGATGCGAGGTATGCGTCTAAAAGGACAGTGACACGTATTGCTGTACAGACCCAGCTATTCCGAATGTCGTATAATGGTCAGAATATGTCGGACTATGTCGACCAGTTTGCGTCCCTATTCTCTCAGCTAGACCGAATGGGGAAGGATGCTGCCATTCCCGAACCCCACAAGGCGCCAATGCTGTTAGCCTCTATTGATTTCAACTGCTCACTGGAGTCAACGGCTGCAGCACTTCGGACAGAGGACATCTCGGATCTGACCTGGGACTTTGTGGCCGCTGTTGATATGAAATGATGTTGAGAGATGATGTTGGGCTTCGGCGGAAATGAAAAGGAAAGAAAGAAAGAAAATAAAGAGTGAAGGTTGCCAGGCTTGGGGGCGAGTTTACTTGGTACTGCGACTTCAGAGTCTTATACAGCACATCTACTTCGCACTACCACTACAAGAAAACCCTACCCCACTAAGTGGGGACACCCAATACTACTAATCATAATCAAACATAACACAATAAGGGTTGCACACACTGAGTACAGCTTAGTACAACCATGCATAACAACATAACAACACATTACAACCACGCAGACCAAGTGAACCAAGCAGCCAACAATGCGCAACAAGTGAACCAGACATGCCATTAATGTGCCAGCATGTGACAGCACTGTGTAAACACTTACTTGCATCATCATGACTATGACAAAGCACAAATTCACATGCCACCACATCCATGTACATATCCTAGGTGGGTTGCGTGCATGGCACGTGCTTACTTGCACAACTGCAAATATGGAACACCTGCATGTACCTTTAAACCAGATGTAGCCACACATATTCCTAACTACAATGCCCATTCACCTTATGCCAAGCGGCCAGTTCCGTGCCCAGGACCCATAGAATGCATAACATGTTGAAAGTTGTAAGGAAGTTGAAGGGATGGAAGGGAAGTTCGCCAGCTCTGGCTTGGATTTACTCGGAGGTCCTTCAGGCACATCTTATATACCACTCTAAACTCGAATTGCGCGGGAACACCAACTACAAGTAAAACCTAAACCACTAAGCAGGGACACTCAATACTACCAATCATCATCTAACATGACATAGACAGCTCAGCACAACCTCATTACATCAACGCACACCAACGCACCAACGTTCCGTAATAGTTACGTGCATACACATGACCATGACAAGGCACAAATTCACGACTTCAACACACGCCAGCACATGCCAACACATCACGGTAAGTCAACACGTCACGGTAAGTCGGCACGTAACCTGTGGTGTTAGTGCCATGTCATCAAGTGGCAATGCATCAAGTGGCCATGCACACAACACCCACGTCATCAATATACCCGTGCATGTGTAAACCTGTTGACAGTGCATGCGCACCTTACCATTGTACCAAACACTGCTGTACCACTTGTACCAGGTGTCAACCACTTCACCAGTATCCCCTGCACACAACGTACACTATGACCACTGTAGTAGCTGGACACGTGGGTGTGTCCAACCGATCCAGTTATGCCATACCACTTGTACGCACCACGTTGCATATGTACATTTGCAGTAGCCAATCAGAAGCCAGTTTCACGTTGGGTTCGCGCACACGCGCATATGCGCTTTCGCAGAGGTACCCTCCAGAACAGCCCATGCTCCCCGGAAAATTTGGTTTTCAATGACAGCACAGGTACTACTGCCAACATAACACTTGTAACCAATACGTTGCCTATGAGTATTTGCAGCAGCCAATCATATGCCCGTTTCACGTTGGGTTTGAGAACACACGCATATGCGCTTTTGCAAAGCATCTCCCAAAAACAGCCCTCCGTTATATGAAACTTTGTTTCCAAGTGCTGCACCATGATGTCCCAGGACTACCAGGCACTTGACCATGTGCTAACATCAACGCAGCCATTTCTCTCTTTCAGTTGGGGTTGCAGACTGTTGAAAGTTGTAAGGAAGTTGAGGGGATGGAAGGGAAGTTCGCCAGCTCTAGCTTGGATTTACTTGGAGGTCATTCAGGCACATCTTATGTACCACTCTAAACTCGAATTGCGCGGGAACACCAACTACAAGTAAAACCTAAACCACTAAGCAGGGACACTCAATACTACCAATCATCATCTAACATGACATAGCCAGCTCAGCACAACCTCATTACATCAACGCACACCAACGCACCAACGTTCCGTAATAGTTACGTGCATACACATGACCATGACAAGGCACAAATTCACGACTTCAACACACGCCAGCACATGCCAACACATCACGGTAAGTCAACACGTCACGGTAAGTCGGCACTTAACCTGTGGTGTTAGTGCCATGTCATCATGTGGCAATGCACACAACACCTACGTCATCAATATACCCGTGCATGTGTAAACCTGTTGACAGTGCATGCGCACCTTACCATTGTACCAACCACTGCTGTACCACTTGTACCAGGTGTCAACCACTTCACCAGTATCCCCTGCACACAACGTACACTATGACCACTGTAGTAGCTGGACACGTGGGTGTGTCCAACCGATCCAGTTATGCCATACCACTTGTACGCACCACGTTGCATATGTACATTTGCAGTAGCCAATCAGAAGCCAGTTTCACGTTGGGTTCGCGCACACGCGCATATGCGCTTTTGCAGAGGTACCCTCTAAAACAGCCCATGCTCCCCGGAACATTTGGTTTTCAGTGACAGCACAGGTACTACTGCCAGCACCCCCCCTCTGTCACTGACTTCAAAGGTCTAAGGGGAGCAAGCCACAGTCCCCGCGGAACCTTGCCAGCTTAACTCGACCGAGCGCTTTCGTCAGCATATCGGCAACCATGTCTTCCGTGGAACAGTACTGCAACTGGACGGCTTTGTCGCGTAGAGCCTCTCTGGTGAAGTGAAAGCGAATATCAATGTGCTTAGTACGCTTGTTCACAACTCCATTTCGAGCAAGGTCGATGCAACCTTGATTGTCCACGTACACAGTTGTGGGCTCAACCATTAGCGTCACTGACTCATCCACGTGTAGTCCACTTGCGTTGCCAATGCCACTCCACAGTCGTCTCAGCCAGATCGCTTCCTTCGTCCCACTGCACAGACTCACATACTCAGCCTCAGCGCTAGACAATGCAACTACTTCCTGTTGGCGCGAGCTCCAAGACACAGGAGCACCGCACATCATGAACAAATACCCACTGGTGGACTTGCGGTTGGATGTATCACCTGCCCAGTCAGAGTCTACGTATCCATACAGCTGAGTATCAGTCGTAATGCCATAAGTAAGTCCGAGGGAGCGAGTGCCATTGAGGTAACGCAGAACACGCTTGACCGCTTTCCAATGAGTCTCTCCAGGTTTCTCGACATACTTGGCTAGCTTGGACACTGCAAACGAGATGTCCGGTCGAGTGCCAACAGAGAGATACATCAGACAACCGATCACCTGGCGATACGGGATGTTCGTCAGAGGCTCTTCTACCTTAGTGAGGTCAGCACCAGAGTCCATGGGAGTGTCCATTGGTTTGCACTGCAACATGCCAAAACGTTGTAAGACCTTACGCGTGTATGCAGACTGTGCCAGGTACAGCTGTCTTTTGGATCGATCACGATGGATCTCGAACCCAAGTACCATGCGCGCTTCACTGAGATCCTTCATCTGAAAACGTTTTGACAGTTCACGCTTTACGCGATTCATTGTCTCCATACTTGGGCTCGCAATGAGCAAGTCGTCCACATAAAGAGCAATGATCACAAGCGCTCCCAGTACCTCTCCGGTGTAGACGCACTCGTCTGCAACGTTTGGCTTCAGACCCATCCAACCCACGAGGAACAAGTACATCTTTGCAAACCACTGCCTTGATGCCTGTCGTAGCCCATAGATGGCTTTCTTGAGAAGACATACCAAGTCCTCGTTCCCAGGTTTGATGAATCCGTCCGGCTGCTCCATGTACACAGTCTCTTCCAGGTCGCCATTCAAGAATGCAGTCTTCACATCCATCTGGTGCAGATGATAGTCCTGCACTGCTACAATGGACAGAATCATTCTAATGGATGTGAATTTGACCACTGGTGCATACGTCTCGGAGAATTCTACACCTTCGATCTGCAGAAACCCTCGAGCCACCACACGAGCCTTGTACCTCACTGTCGGTTCATCGTTGTCGCCAGCCTCATATTTTTGCACAAATACCCACTTGGATGATATCACGTTGCTGTCAGCTGGCCTTGGCACTAACTCCCATTTGTCATGCTCCATCAGAGACTCGTACTCACTGTTCATGGTCTTGGTCCACGCTTTTGAATCAGGACGTGACACCGCATCCGAGTATGAGGATGGGATGTCATCACTGGCAGTGAGTAGGGCAGTTCCGCGCCACCACGAGGTAGGCGCTCTACGCTCACGAGTGGATCTCCGAAGTGGTTGTGGATCTGGTACGTCTGGACCAACTTCTGTCTCAGCTGTAGGCTCATCGTGGCCACTGCCTGAAGCTTCTTCTGGTGGAGTATCTGGTGCAGCGGGTTCAACTTGGGCAGCATCGGTGGGTGTAGTAGAGGTGGAGGTGATGTTTGATTTCGGCTTGTCCGAGATGTCGATCTCAGCATAGCCGTCATCATCAACGTGGTCAGTACCTTGATCTGAACCACTACATTCGTCAAACCTCACATCTCTCGACACAACCACCTTCTTCTTTTGCGTATCCCACAGTTTATAACCGTTCGATCCAGATGTGTACCCAATAAAGATCGCCTCCACGGCACGTTGCTCCAGCTTCTTCAGCTTGTGTTCCACCACTTTGTACCAGCATCGGCTACCGAACACACGCAGATTGCTCAAGTCAGGTTCATATCCACTCCACATCTCGAGTGGTGTCACGTCACTCGGAAGGGCCTTGCAGGTGACTCGATTGCGCACATACACTGCAACGTTCAATGCTTCAGCCCAGAAGCTCTTTGGCAGTTTCTTGTGATGCAGCATCGATCTCACCAAGTCCATGAGTGTTCGGTTTAACCGTTCGGCCAGACCATTCTGATGTGGATTGTAAGGCACCGTTCGCTGATGTTCAATACCGTGACGTTCAAGCTCTTGTGAAAACTTCTTTGACACATATTCACCAGCATTGTCTGTGCGTAACGCATGTAGCACAGAATCACGTGCGGTGATGGTTTTCACATGTCGGTCACTCTGATTTTGAACCATCTTGAGCCACTTCACGAACACGTGGAACACCTCATCCTTGGTCTTGAGCATGTACAAGAAGCAAAAACGGGAGTGATCATCGATGAATGTGACGAAGTAGCGTGAGCCTCCCAAGGAACCTACTTGGATTGGACCACAAATGTCCGAATGCACTAGGTCCAATGGGTGGAAAGCCCGTTCCCCCCCTTGCTTGGGAGTTGGAGCACGTGTAGATTTTCCTACTACACAAGAGTCACACACATCCATCGATTGATTCAAGTCCACATTCAGCCCTGACACAACACCGTCACGAGCCATATGTTTGATACCATCCACATTCACATGAGCCATTCGAGCATGCCATAGTGACAGGTCAGTCACAAGTGCGTTGTCCATGTCTTCTGGTACTTCAATCGCAGTACATAGGTAGTACAGTCCTTTCATGCGACGGCCCTGGGCGATCATGGTGTTGCCTTTGTATACACATACTTTGGTTTTGTCAAACACCACTCGCGCACCCAGGTCACACATCGCAGATACTGACAGCAGATGATACCTTAAATTCGGTACGTGCACTACTTCACCCAACCGGCACTTGCTCTTACGCCCTTCAACAGCGAGATCGAGGTGGACACTGCCATGACCAAGAGACTCCAGCTTCGAGTCATTGCCGATACTCACACCGGCAGACTCTCTTTTGCTATAACTGTCAAACATGGACTCGTCATACGTCATATGGGCGGTGGCACCAGAGTCAATGATCCAGTCACTGATACTTTCTTCCACAGAACCTGTCGCAATGAGACAAACAAAGTCAGAGTCACTGTCACATCCTCTTTTCTCGTTGCCGAGATCGGTCTGCACAGCTGGGTTTGCGGCAGCACTCTGCTCTTTGCTAGCTTTGTCACGTTGTCTCTTGAAACAGTTTCTCTGGATATGCCCCTTCTTACCACAGTAGTACCACACCATGGACTTCTTTCGTGACTGCGCACCGACCAAAGCTGTGTCACTTCCGGACTCCTCCTTGGCACGATCGTTCATTCGCTGTTCCTCTTGCAGCAAACGACTTTTCACAAACTCTAAATCGAGTTTACGATCACCAATCGTGGTGTCCATAGCGACAATGAGGTGTTCGAAGCGGTCTGGTAGCCCACATAGGATTGCCATAGCGATGTCTTCTTCCTCAACCACTACGTCCATGCTCTTCAGATCCGATGCAAGATGACGAACACGATTGATGAAGTGTAACAGTTTCTCATCATCTCGCATCTTGGCTGTGTAGAAGGCACGTCTTGCATTGATTTGGTTGAGCAGCGTTTTACGCTGGAACACATCGCAAATGGCTTTCCACATTTCCGCAGCATTCTCGGTATCCCTCACATGGTCCAAATGCTCATCACTGATGCTGAGACCAATAACAGCCCTGGCCTTAGAGTCTTTCTTCTTCCATGATGACAACTCGTCATCGTCCGTAGGCCTGGTTGATTCAAGATGGTCATCGAGGTCCTTGAGTGCAAGCAGCAACTCAACCTTTTGCTTCCATACATGGAAGTTATCCTCGCCCAACTTTTCAATCTTGATGCCACCGAATGAATCCATGCTTGGTAGATGTCAACAAACAGCACAGTTGCGATGAAAGACCTACGGCACTTAAGTAGTACAAAAATGGCAACAACGACAACAATAACAACAAAAACAACGACAACAACAACAACAAAACTTCAAATTCGGGCGCACTGACGGGAGAAACTACCTCCGCTACCCTAGGGTGTCGGACCCCTGGCCCCCGGAGATGCTCCGGGTACAAGACGTCTTCTTCTGTCTTCCCTCTCCTACGTCTAAGGAGAAGATGCGTCGCTCTCTACGAGGCTTCCAGAGGATGGTTAATGACCCACGATATGCCCTCACCAAGTATAACCCTTTCTGGCCTCTTGCAAGAACTTGCGCGACCTCGAAACTGAAGCTACTATGGCAACCAAAGTACGCTGCTAACGCGCAACCACTTAAGGTCACACGCGGCCTGATCCTAAGAAGGAGGTCAGCCTACGCCACGTCGCCTCCCCGCACAAACGCCCAAGGGTCAGATGCACGGATCAGAAGCTCGTTATGGAATACCTTCGCAACAGCCCAAGAATCCCGACACGCAGTCAGGATCAAAACAAATAATTCAATCACCCGCACCAGCGCAGTACGCCACGGCACCCCGTCCACAGATGCACCCGCTGAACTTACCAGGTCTTAACGACCGTCACCGTTATCTGTCCAAATGGACCGGTGGGAAGCCACTCGACAGTACACCCGCTTTGGTTCAAGCCGCCAGGCTCACGTCCCCGGATATCTGGACTCACCCAAAGTAACCCGGATCAACCGCTCGTCGCACTGGACACCAGATGATGATTAAGAAACACGAAAAACAAACAAATGCTGAGCACACGATCACGGAGCCCAGACTTCGAAACTAGACCGACTCGACCTCACGGATACGACCCGACAAACGACTCGGGGATCCCAAAACACAAGATAGAGGGAGTGTCACACACAAAGTAGATAGCGATCGACAACAGGGGCAACAACGGAGGCCCAACTCAACAACGATAGGAAGTAAACGTCAAACCACTACCACCACAACGCCCTCAGGGAGGAACGCAAACCAAAGGAGAATGACCAACACCGACCAACAATGGGATCAAGACACCCGACGCAACGACGAAAGAGGCAACAACAGCGAAACGGATGAACGGCGGTGAGGGAGAGCGGCGACAGACGAACGATACGGAAAGGGATAGCGGCAGCGGTCAGCGGGGCTGGGCCATAACCTGTTGAAAGTTGAAAGGAAGTTGAGGGGATGGAAGGGAAGTTCGCCAGCTCTAGCTTGGATTTACTTGGAGGTCCTTCAGGCACATCTTATGTACCACTCTAAACTCGAATTGCGCGGGAACACCAACTACAAGTAAAAACCTAAACCACTAAGCAGGGACACTCAATACTACCAATCATCATCTATCATGAACATAGCCAGCTCAGCACAACCTCATTACATCAACGCACACCAACGCACCAACGTTCCGTAATAGTTACGTGCATACACATGACCATGACAAGGCACAAATTCACGACTCCAACACACGCCAGCACATGCCAACACATCACGGTAAGTCAACACGTCACGGTAAGTCGGCACGTAACCTGTGGTGTTATTGCCATGTCATCATTTGGCAATGCACACAACACCTACGTCATCAATATACCCGTGCATGTGTAAACCTGTTGACAGTGCATGCGCACCTTACCATTGTACCAACCACTGCTGTACCACTTGTACCAGGTGTCAACCACTTCAGCAGTATCCCCTGCACACAACGTACACTATGACCACTGTAGTAGCTGGACACGTGGGTGTGTCCAACCGATCCAGTTATGCCATACCACTTGTACGCACCACGTTGCATATGTACATTTGCAGTAGCCAATCAGAAGCCAGTTTCACGTTGGGTTCGCGCACACGCGCATATGCGCTTTTGCAGAGGTACCCTCTAAAAACAGCCCATGCTCCCCGGAACATTTGGTTTTCAGTGACAGCACAGGTACTACTGCCAACACCCCCCCTCTGTCACTGACTTCAAAGGTCTAAGGGGAGCAAGCCACAGTCCCCGCGGAACCTTGCCAGCTTAACTCGACCGAGCGCTTTCGTCAGCATATCGGCAACCATGTCTTCCGTGGAACAGTACTGCAAACTGGACGGCTTTTGTCGCGTAGAGCCTCTCTGGTGAGTGAAAGCGAATATCAATGTGCTTAGTACGCTTGTTCACAACTCCATTTCGAGCAAGGTCGATGCAACCTTGGTTGTCCACGTACACAGTTGTGGGCTCAACCATAGCGTCACTGACTCATCCACGTGTAGTCCACTTGCGTTGCCAATGCCACTCCACGGTCGTCTCAGCCAGATCGCTTCCTTCGTCCCACTGCACAGACTCACATACTCAGCCTCAGCGCTAGACAATGCAACTACTTCCTGTTGGCGCGAGCTCCAAGACACAGGAGCACCGCACATCATGAACACATACCCACTGGTGGACTTGCGGTTGGATGTATCACCTGCCCAGTCAGAGTCTACGTATCCATACAGCTGAGTATCAGTCGTAATGCCATAAGTAAGTCCGAGGGAGCGAGTGCCATTGAGGTAACGCAGAACACGCTTGACCGCTTTCCAATGAGTCTCTCCAGGTTTCTCGACATACTTTGGCTAGCTTGGACACTGCAAACGAGATTGTCCGGTCGAGTGCCAACAGAGAGATACATCAGACAACCGATCACCTGGCGATTACGGGATGTTCGTCAGAGCTCTTCTACCTTAGTGAGGTCAGCACCAGAGTCCATGGGAGTGTCCATTGGTTTGCACTGCAACATGCCAAAACGTTGTAAGACCTTACGCGTGTATGCAGACTGGTGTCAGGTACAGCTGTCTTTTGGATCGATCACGATGGATCTCGAACCCAAGTACCATGCGCGCTTCACTGAGATCCTTCATCTGAAAACGTTTTGACAGTTTCACGCTTTACGCGATTCATTGTCTCCATACTTGGCTCGCAATGAGCAAGTCGTCCACATAAAGAGGCAATGATCAACAAGCGCTCCCAGTACCTCTCCGGTGTAGACGCACTCGTCTGCAACGTTTGGCTTCAGACCCATCCAACCCACGAGGACAAGTACATATTTGCAAACCACGCCTTGATGCCTGTCGTAGCCCATAGATGGCTTTCTTGAGAAGACATACCAAGTCCTCGTTCCCAGGTTGATGAATCCGTCCGGCTGCTCCATGTACACAGTCTCTTCCAGGTCGCCATTCAAGAATGCAGTCTTCACATCCATCTGGTGCAGATGATAGTCCTGCACTGCTACAATGGACAGAATCATTCTAATGGATGTGAATTTGACCACTGGTGCATACGTCTCGGAGAAGTCTACACCTTCGATCTGCAGAAACCCTCGAGCCACCACACGAGCCTTGTACCTCACTGTCGGTTCATCGTTGTCGCCAGCCTCATATATTTTGCACAAATACCCACTTGGATGATATCACGTTGCTGTCAGCTGGCCTTGGCACTAACTCCCATTTGTCATGCTCCATCAGAGACTCGTACTCACTGTTCATGGTCCTGGTCCACGCTTTTGAATCAGGACGTGACACCGCATCCGAGTATGAGGATGGGATGTCATCACTGGCAGTGAGTAGGGCAGTTCCGCGCCACCACGAGGTAGGCGCTCTACGCTCACGAGTGGATCTCCGAAGTGGTTGTGGATCTGGTACGTCTGGATCAACTTCTGTCTCAGCTGTAGGCTCATCGTGGCCACTGCCTGAAGCTTCTTCTGGTGGAGTATCTGGTGCAGCGGGTTCAACTTGGGCAGCATCGGTGGGTGTAGTAGAGGTGGAGGTGATGTTTGATTTCGGCTTGTCCGAGATGTCGATCTCAGCATAGCCGTCATCATCAACGTGGTCAGTACCTTGATCTGAACCACTACATTCGTCAAACCTCACATCTCTCGACACAACCACCTTCTTCTTTTGCGTATCCCACAGTTTATAACCGTTCGATCCAGATGTGTACCCAATAAAGATCGCCTCCACGGCGTTGCCAGCTTCTTCAGCTTGTGGTCCACCACTTTGTACCAGCATCGGCTACCGAACACACGCAGATTGCTCAAGTCAGGTTCATATCCACTCCACATCTCGAGTGGTGTCACGTCACTCGGAAGGGCCTTGCAGGTGTGACTCGATTGCGCACATACACTGCAACGTTCAATGCTTCAGCCCAGAAGCTCTTTGGCAGTTTCTTGTG